>JAMKPZ010003932.1:0-25406 GCA_024699675.1 Amphibolis antarctica | reverse complement strand
AAAAAAGAAAAACGAGTAGTAGGGCTTGTGTCTGCGTCTGTTTTTTTTTTTTAAAAAAAAATAAAATAAAACGAGTAGTAGGGCTTGTGTCTGCATTTGTTTTTTTTTTTTTAAAAAAAAAAAGAGTAGTAGGGCTTGTGTCTGCATTTGTTTTTTTTTAAAAAAAAGAAAAAGAAAAACGAGTAGTAGGGCTTGTGTCTGCATTTGTTTTTTTAAAAAAAAGAAAAAAGAAAAACGAGTAGTAGGGCTTGTGTCTGCGTCTGTTTTTTTTTTTTTTAAAAAAAAAAACGAGTAGTAGGGCTTGTGTCTGCATTTGTTTTTTAAAAAAAAAAAGAAAAAGAAAAACGAGTAGTAGGGCTTGTGTCTGCATTTGTTTTTTTTAAAAAAAGAAAAAAGAAAAACGAGTAGTAGGGCTTGTGTCTGCGTCTGTTTTTTTAAAAAAAAAAGAAAAAGAAAAACGAGTAGTAGGGCTTGTGTGTGCATCGGTGGTTTGCAGAGAATTTTCGGCAGGACCAACGGGCCTCTCCTTGCCCTCCCCCGTCGAACTTACTAGTTTGTAAGCATCGCCACTGGTAGCCATATATTATGAGCGGTTAAGCTGCAACAGCTAAAACAACGTGGTACTCGTACTTGCATCATCTTCCCTGGCTCCTGCGGCCTCGATCAATGCAGCCCGCCCAAGCCCCAAGGTGATGGATATATATATATAACAGCCGAAAAGTACGTCTAATTAGATGGATGGAAGAAGTTGCAAACAATTTAACCGGGCCATGACGCAGAAGATGAGAGGTTGGAAGAAAGCTAGAAGGCCCCGGCCCCGGCCCCGGCCCAGCCCAGCAGGACTGCGGCGTGTGCATCGGCTAGCTAGCCGAAGGCGGAGAAATGATTGTGAGTAGGGTGATGGGGGGGTATGTGCATGTCGTCTGCGGTGGTGGGGCACGTGCTCTCCTCCGCCATCGCGTTCCTGCCATCCCAACACATGCAGAGCAAGAATTAGGTTGGTCAGATGTGGGGGCAGGGAAGGCATGAATGATGTATATATGCAGGCAGCTCCACCACGGCCCGTGCAGGAGAAATTCCTTTCATTTGTCCGACTGCATGCCGGGTGGGCCACCGCCCATCGCCCACCATGACGAAATATGAATTCGCCTGCCCGAAAAGAGATCCATGGAGGATGCGTGTTTAGGGCTGCAACCCCACAGTCGCTTCTCGGGGACCCGGGCCAGGGATGGACTACAGTTGCCTGCTTTCCATGCATGCATATCATGTTTGTTTCTGGTCCCTTCTTTTCTTTTCTTTTTATCGCTCGATCGGCTGGCTGCCTAGCCAGCAGCCAGCCCGGCGAGCTACCGTGGTTAATCAATCACTCCAACAAAACCAAGCAGGAACTTACTCTCTGGGGCGAGAGGACCAGAGGGAGCTGACGGCACGCAGGCGGCTGTGGTATTCTCCGGTGGCTAGGAAGCATCGAGCCGCCTGCCGGACGGTCAATATCCGGCGCATCTGGTGTAGGGTCTGCTGTCTGAGGTTATCCGCCTGTGGAAATTACAAAGTGCATGCATGGTTCCATCAACATATATATATATATATATATATAAAAATCTGCAGGTATAAGTTAATATATGCAAGATATATATACGGCATCTTAATGAATTCTATTTTGTTTAATTATAAAGGTGGTTCAGGTTCGATCGGTATCGACGTATTGCGCCGATTCGAATTAATTTACAATGTTAGTTTGCCTTAATTGGAATATATAAATATATATGACAAACGGTTAATCAATTCAAAGACCTACTACCGATCGATCTCTTCATTTCTTAATGAGGATGGTGTGAGGTCCGATCCATCCATCAATTAATGCCCAAATGATTGATTGTTGCGGAGGGAATACAGAAGAAACAGATAATTAAAACAGGAAGATATATATATGTGTGTGTGTGTGTGGAAGCTAGCACGTACTAGTCGGGTCATTGACAGTTAATTAAGAAGCAAATTAAGGTATCTAGAAGGTAGATGTTGGGTGAGTTCAGGGGCCAGCCAGCGATAATAAAATACAAGATTAATTCGATTGAACTAATTAATCAGATGCATGCATGAGACATGAGACATATGATTCCAATGTAGACACGAATTGGATGTGATCAAGATAATGATTAATTAATTAATGGCGGTACCTGTCCAACCAATCCTTCGAGGTTGGATAGCTTGCCCAGCGCCATGGCCATCTGACCCATGTACTCACCCACGTCCCCGCTCTCACTCAGACACCCACCCGCCACCGTGTCCGCCAGCGACTGCTGCAGCTGCTCCAGTCCCTGCGACAGCGCCTCCTCCGCCTGCTGCGACGACTGCTGCAGGCTGCAGATCCCAACCAGCTGCTGCTCCGTCAACGGGTCCAGCTGCGGCATCAGAATCTGTGCAACAACCATATAGACATACATATATATATATACATACATACATATTAATGTATTTAATTATTCAGCTAACTAATCTGATGGATTGATTGATTAATTAATTAATTAATTAATTAATTGTGTGTGAGCATGCGTGCAATGTATGCATGTATGTATGGATGTGCAAAGATGCCGCCCACCGATCATATGCATGTATAGACATATATATAGACGTATGCATGTTTAATTTAATTAATTATATATGTGTGTCCATGCCTTGAGCATCTCCGACGGCCTGAACCCACCCATCCATAGGAAGCACCTCTCCGCCGGAGTGGTCCACATTCCGGTGATGAGGTGGAAGACGTCGGATTTCGCGGCGATGGCCTTCAGACGGAAAATCTCGTCGTAGTGGGCGATGCACTCTTCCACGATCACTCTGAGGTCCCCGTCGGGTAGGTGTGCCTGAAGTGCTCCTCGCAGCTCCGACATGTGCTTGTGCTCCTCGTCCAACCATCTTGCGTATTCCATGTCGAAGATGGCGGCTCCTGGGGGTACGGTACGGTATGCAGTGATATAATTATATATGCACATATATGGAGGAGATCGACATGTGCATCGATCGACAAGTACGTATACGTAGAGAGAGATCGATTGATTCATTACCAGAGCTGAGATTTCCACCAGCGCCGCCCAAGAAAACTCCCTGATTAATTAACATCGAATTAATTAAGTGGTCGATCAACGTACCCCACACACATACATAATTAATTTTTTAAAGATATATATATACACGAAGCTAATTAAGATTCGGTATATGTATGTTTAATTTAACTCAAATGATCGAAGAATATATTAACCTGCGACCGCGCTCTCTGGAGGTCTTGTTCCAACTGAGTCAGCTTTATCCTACTGGACTCCAGCTGCTGCACATAAGCCTGCATTCGAAACCGTACCCCCAATGCAAATTAATTAATTAAGGTTGCTTAATTTAACGTAATCCATCGATCGGAAAACAATTAATTAATCCTCACCTTTTTCCTCAGTCTACTCTTCCTGGCGGCCTCTCTATTCTGGGCCAAACGCCTCAGGGTCTGGTGGGGAATCCAAATTAAATTAAAATTAGGCACGTACCCCAGAGAAATTAAACCCAATGAACATGCATCAATTATGCACGACACATGCATGTATACATCAAGATCAGTAGAGATGGGCACGCATGACCTTGGGATCCAATGCATTATCACCGATCCTTCTCTGCTGCAACAGAAGCAAAACAAGGAGGAGGATGAGGTAGCTAGTTAGTCGTCATAGATGTATTATATATATATACATACATCGAAGCAATATATATGTTTTTCTATATATATACATGTACATGCACATTAATGAATAGAATCCCGAAAGAAATTAATTAATTAATTAATTAATCAAGACGGGGGCGGGCATAATATATATACATATATATATATTGCTGGGGTTGGTGGAATCGATGAGCTAGCACTGCAGCAGCCTTCGACACACTATTTTTCTACACTGCACGGGATGGAATATATATATGGAATCTGTAGTAGACGATACATAAATCCACTAAAAAGTGAATGGAATGGAATATATTGAAAATATTGAGTAAATGGAATGATGCGGTGAACGGGGATGTGGAGGATGGAGGAGGGTGAAGAAACAGTGGAGGTGGGGGTGAGGTACGGGATATATGTTGGGGTTGGTGTGGACAAGGGACCGTGGGTGAGGTGGTTAAGGTGGATGGCACTCGGGTCAAAGCGAGCCAGCATTAAAGGCCGGCCGATGCATGTTTCATTTATCGGAGCAATTATGCAACTGGCCTGCCAGTAATCATAGCTAAAAGCCACCGCTTGCTGCTTCCACAACTATTTCTATATATATATATATATATATATAATATGCGTATGTATATGTATGTATAATACCACACACATATATACATATGTACTGTGGGCTAGCTTAATTAGATGGGTTCCTTGGGATTTGGGACGTCTGGAAGTAGCGAAACAGTAGCAGATTTGTTTGTTTCTCAACAGTAACAGATTTGTGATGGTTGTTGGTTGCTGACCTTCTCTTGGGCTCTGGGCGGCTGAGTTGCTGCAGCTCGGCTTGCCATGTCAAGCTGCTTCTGTTGGGAGGAAGCGGAAGGCTTGAAGCACACGGGAGAGTCTACCAGATCAGGCCGCCGCCGCCGCTGATGGGGCGAAGCCGAAACACTGGTGGTGGTGTTCTGAGCCGAACCCGAATCGGTGCTGTCTGCCGACCCACAGTCGCCTTGCTGCTGCTGCAAACACAAACAGGAAGAAGAAGAAGACGGAGGAGGAGACAGGTCAGCAAGTGCCGGTGGGATCGAATCGGATCTCCACCTACATGCATGTATATGCATGCATGCTCATCAGAGCATCTCTAACAGACAGCAACCCAATTAATTATATGTACATACATTCGAAGAGGAAGAAGAGAGTGTGTGCGTGTGCGTGTGCGTGTGCGTGTGATGGAAAGAAATCAATCATTCAATCAATTAATTAACCAACCAATTAAATAAATAATTAGTTAATTAAAAAGTTGATATATAGCAGAAGTGGGTGCTTAACTTACAACAGGGGGAGGGGGTGGGTGGCGGGTGACTAGCCTCATGGGCCACGAGGGGAAGATATCGAGGGTGGGAGGCCTGGGCGCTGCAGACAAGCAAAAGATAGCAGGAGATCAGCAAAAGCTGCCTCAGAATCAGAAAACCCACTGCATGCACATACGCCACTGCTTCAAAGCGAGCAAGCTGCTGCTGCTGCTTTTGATCAGTACGTTTTCCCATCAATGCTACTACTCCCATCCCGGCCCTCTAACTACACATCATCACAACCCCCTTTCAAATTAATCCAATGAAACCCCGAGGACGGAGGACGGAGGACGGACCGGCCAGTCGGCCACCACCATATCCGTCCGTCCCATTCCCACGTGTTCATCGACCCATGAACATGATCCAATATATTACAGCTAGCAGCGACCACAACAAATTAAACAATGTGGTGAACAAGCAGAACAAGATCTCAAGGGGATCGGAGATGCGTACGCCTTCGGTCTCCGTCGCTTCCGATGCCAACAACTCCCTGCATGAGGGCCTCCTCCAGCCCTCCAAAATATGCTCCCCCGGATTCCACCTGCTCCCTGACCACAACACGTAGCCCGCATCAATATATATATATACACATGTGTATGTTGTTTGTGGTAGCATTAACAACCAAAAACACCATCCAGGTCGAATTAATGGCCTGGATTGATTGTTGTGTAAGTAATAATAGTCTCCGATGCACACACCGCATATGTAAATTAGAGTGGGAGAAAGCCATGGTTCATCATGATTACCAGATAATATAAACAAAAGAGAGAGAGAGAGAGAGAGAGAAGCAAACACAAGTAGCTAGCTAGTGAGGCGGATTTAATTGGAAAAGTAGCTATGTGTGTGGATTTTACAAAAACGACCCAAACAGTGGCGGAGAAATTAAAATCATCGATGGGTGGGAAGCACAACATTAGAACTACGACTGCTACTGCTGCTACCGGTCCTTCTTAGATCTTCTTCCTCGAAGAAGATGGTGGTAGGTAGGGTGGGAATATAATGTACATGAAGGTGAAGCCCAACCCATCAGATCGAATTAAGGAATTAAAGCAAGGCATAAAACACAAGGTAGATCAAGGACATGAGAAAATACAAGGAATTGGTGGGGATGCCATGATGAATTCCATATCCCAGAGGTTGAGCACTCGAGGGACCAGATTCTGAAACGCCAATTCCACCAAACCTTTGATTAGCCATCCCAGCAAAAGCCACCGCCTGTCTACCCCATTGACGACTCCCCGTACTCGACGACCCCGCCCGGCCTTCACCCCTACCTCCTCCTCTTCCACTCTTCCTTTTGCTCCTCCTCCTCCTCCTGTTATCTCTGCAAGTACTCCTCCCACCTATCACCCGTAGCTGTCTCCCTCCCTCCCTCTCTCTCTATTCCCCTTAATTGAACTCTCTCATGGATCTGTTGGGTTTTGGTGGCCCTCTCCAGTAATAATATCGTCTCTGGAATTCAACCACACGCGGGGGCAGGAGATGTTGTCCTTGGCAAAGAGTAGTAAGACAGAGAGGAAAAGGCAAAAACCTGAGTGGGGTCTTGGGCAGGAATGAATTACTCCTCTTGTTGCTGTTGGGCCTTCCACTGCTCGACAAAAACCAGCGCTCCATTGGACCGACAGAGCAACAACCATGGCCGCCAGATTTCGTGCTTATCATTAACATTTATTAAAATTTCAGACGACATCCATCATCTTATCGACGATGACTCGTTAATTAGAAAAACAACATAGGCGGGGAGGGGGACAGGGCAGACAGGGACTTCAAGTATGGCACTCCTTGTGCGTGTTAAAAAATGATTTGTGTCGACGATCCTTTGTTTTTTTAATAGAAAAAATTTTAAAAAAAAAACGTCGAAGGATGCGTACGAACGTAGGTGACGGACAACTCGCTCTTGTGTCCGACTGATAGAATGGGGGTATTGTGTCGATGCATGCTTATCATCGAAATCAGATTCCAATCTTCACCACAGCACAGTACGACAAGAAGCGGTACTCTTTACAGCGAATTATTATGAGGCAGGATGATGCAACCACCTTCCATGGATTTTGTGAGAATAAAAGACGTTGACATCATCACAAATGATAATATCACATCATACGTTTATAATATCACATCACACGTCCAATCATGCCCCGTAGCATCCCACGCCGTCAACTCACTTCCACTTACACCCAGTAAAAATCACTTCAACCATTTACCCCTGCTTACTAACCATGCCACCCCCCACATTCCTTCTCAACCCCCAATTCAATCCACGAAACAAATAAATATCGTCTTGATTGAAATGGGAGCGGGAGGCTTACGAATGTAGTGCAAGGGCAACATTTCACTTCATCTCTCTTCTACCCCTTTGATCCACCACAAATCCCTACATAAACGAAAATAAACTTGATACTGGCCATTAAGATTATATTCGAAACGCATCCCAACATTTACTACGCCCAAGTTTATCTGCAAAAACATTATATTCGAAACGAGATTATCTTCCAAAAGATCACAACCAACGAAAAAAAAGACAAGTGCAAGTATATATGTGCTCTCCGTGTAAATGTAAAAGCAGTGAAAATAAACTAAAAAAAAAAAAAAATCATCAAGAAAAAGTTACCTTGTCTCTATGTTCCACGGTACAATGATGGAGTTATTATTGCCCTCCCCCATGTACCAAGCTCACTTATCTTTAAAATGTCAAATGTATCTGCAATGGGCTTCTCACCGGCCATCTGTTCTTGTTCCACATCCACCTTATCTGCCACGGCATAAATATTTGAAAGCATTATAAGCATTGAGATACATATCTATCATCCAGCACTGATGTCAACTCTTGCACACCACCACAATGCCTGCTTTCAAATACTAACAAGTAACACATGGATTCAAGACAACCCACCGTAACCAAGGAGAGGGTAAATCTCAGTTCACAATTCTCTGTCAAGTTGATCCCTTAACATGACCTCCTTTTACGCAACCAAGCTAAAGATTTTTAACCAAAAGAGCAGAATGAAGTACCATCATACATCTTACAATTTTTTCAATGGAAAGAATCCATGTCTTCTCCAAGGTAATGATGACATGGTGCATTGCATTAACAATAACAGCAGGTACATGCAAGATCTTGCACGTGTTTCTGGATATTTAAGCAAGCTCAGTTTTTTTTTTTTTTAAAAAAAAAAACAAATTACTTTTTTTCTTCCAGTTTTCAAGGTGCAGCATTTCTGAATTGGTTTCAGGTTCAGGCAAACTAGCATTTCCAGATAATACAGACGATAATAGATTGATTCACTGTCATCCCTCAGATTGCACTGTAGCACCAGCTCCTATGAGCTCCAAGAGTGTACCTGCACTTTTGAGTTGGTTCTGAAAGTTGAAGATTTGGAAGTTATGAATCTTTGCTACCATCTGATGTAGAAGGTTTCAAGGTGCTAGTCGTCATAAAGGATTCTCCACATCCACACTCCCCTTTAGAGTTGGGGTTAATAAAAATGAACTCAGACCTGTACGTATCAAATACAAAGATCAAATAACAATATCCATATATATCCCATTTGATAAATAGTGATCAAGAAAAAGGAAAAAATTCCTACTTGAGTGTATCATCCACAAAATCCATTTTTGTCCCAATGACATGCATGAGAGCTTTAGGATCAATCAAAATCTTGACACTCTTGTCCTCAACCAATTCGTCAAATTTTCCTTTTTCATCTACATACGCATTAAATGCCAATTAATATTATTCAAAAAAAGGTCTTTTATGAGAAGCATAAAAGTGGCAGAGAGCAAAATTGGCTATATTTTTGTTTTGAGAAATCTGAAAAAGTTGGCTATTCTAGTTAGATGGCACGAAACATCTAAATACAAGAAAGAAGTTGACGGAAAAAATCTGAACTAACATCAATCTATCAGTAGGGATGGACACTATTCAATCTGTTTTGGTTTGAAACAAAATCGAAAATTAAAACATGTAGATTGATTTCAATATTTTACAAAAAAAAATTAAGCCCTTCAAACTTTGAAACGAAACCAAACTGAATCAGTAAAAGTCAGTTCGATTTGTTTGATTCCATTCATGGTTTAACCATTTTATACACTGTATTAACCACATCTTCGCCAATCATTAAATTATATATATATATATATATATCATCAATAAAATACAGATTATGATCAATTCTATATAAAACAACATAAGATGCTAGAAAAATACAACTACTCGCACATAACATGTTTCATAAGAAGTAGAAAACAAATAAGTTATCCAAAACTGATTCCATAACATGACACAAAAATACTTCTCATATGAATCATATAAAAAGAAAATTGCAGCATGTCATATTAGGATTTCTGGTATTTATTTTTTATTTTAGGATGGGATAATGTCAACTGCTCTTGTCCTTCCAAGCACCGTCCTCTAGTCTACTTACCTCAATGATTGCAAATCTTCCTTTCTCCTTGAAAGCAAGCCAAGCATGTAGATGAAGTCAAACTCTTGGATCAAAACAAAACATGCAAAACTCAATCACTCACCTCATCACCAACTCCCACCCTCTACCTCCGAGGGATCCCATCCTCCAAGCCATCATCACTGCCACCACCAACTTCATTTTCATCACCCTCCTCTTCATCCTAATCTGCTTCTCCCACTACGACTTCGAGTCCTAGACCTTCCACCCTCCCTCATCTCCCCCATGCATCGAAGTCACTTCCTTCCACCCATGCCTCCAAATCCCCATGTTTGTCCTTAAATCTGCTTGTTGTAACTTCTTCCCCAGCGTCATCAATGGCAATGGAAACTTTGGCCTTGTCTGCAAGGTCATCCTCTTAGACACCACCATTCTTTTCATCAAGAGGCTCTCCCCAAGTGGAGGGTTTCAAATGCATTTTTCCACGGAAATTTGAGGGTCGAGGGTCAGAAATTCTCCTCAAGTGGAGGGAATCCATTCTGCTATTTGCAAGTAAAGAGCAGTGTTGTTGATGGCATATTACAAATACTGAACTTTACAAAAGAACCTGGTATTTATCCACTTATTAGATTAAATCTATTTTCATGTATATTTAAAACATTTTATGACATGAAAGTACAGATTATTGCCATGTCCAACATTAGATATAAAGCCAAAATGCTGAAACACTTGGATTGTTTAGACATAAGATGAGTGTCATTGTACCAGCATAATTGAGCGTGTAGGATAAACCATTACATCCACGAGCCTTGACACCAAGTTTTAGGAAAGGGCGTTGGCGCATACTGAGGAGGTGCTTTATTCTGGCAGCCGCAGAATCTGTTAATGACAAGGCCTGTTTCCTTGCAGTTGGGTTCACCCTTGCTGCTGCTACCTTTAGGACAGAAGAAGCCATTACTGACCTATAGATTCTCCGCACAAACTATGTATTCTCCCCGAGGATCACTTCCGAGACTCGTACGCCCTGTAGGAACAAAATTCCCTTCACCTGAGAAATCAAAATCAAAATCTCAATAGTAGGTACACCAACTCTCGCACGCGTCCGGCCCGCCCCCTGTTCGCGCTCGTCCGCGCGATCGCCGCTGCTCGTCCGCCCGTCCGAAGCTCCGCTGGCGCACAGACGATCTCCTATTATGGTCTTCGATCCTAGCACGCGTCGCCCCCTTCCGCGAGCAACCCTCGCCTGCGCATCCGTCCGTGCTCGACTTTTCCCCCGCTGCCGCTCGATCGCGGTCGCCGCGTCGTCTTCCCCGTCTCCTCTGCGCGCGCGAGCTCCCGCGCACACCGTCGAATCGCCCGCCGTATCGCTCCCCTCTGCGTCGGTCAGGGATTTTTTTTGGGAAGATAAATTATTAATAACAATAACAATAACGATAATAGAAAACAAAATTAGGTGTTGTTATTGTTATTATCATTATCGTATGTTTTTAAAGATTTTTTAAAATCACATACCTTTAATACTAAACCAATGATTATTGCATATTTTAATAATTGAAATTGCTTTGGTAGTTTGATTTAATAGATTCAACAACCAAATTTGTATGTAAGTTGGTATTGGCTATAATAGGTTAATGTGATTTGCATGCTAATTTGTAATTGGATTTATCGCTGTTATATTTATTTGTTTATTCATTGCATGCTTTAAAGTTAAAATTACTTTAGCAGTTAAATTTAAATTTGCATGTTCAAATAACAATTAAAAATTGAAATTTTGTATGATTTTTGGAATTTGAAATTAGAATTTCATTTGTATAATATTTTCTCGTTGAAATATTCATTATTTGTTAATCGGAAGTTTGAATTTCTGTTAAAAGTTTTGATTATTTATTATTCACGAATAGGTAGGCCCTAACGAAGAGGAACTCAGAAAACTTGGAAAATATACATTAGAAGATAAAATCATAAAAAGACTAAAAATCTTATGTTCATGTTTGTGGATGATAGTTTAATAAAATATTTTGCATGGCTATACAAAATGTATAAATATAATACATATAACATACGTAATATCGATGTACATGTTGCAACAAGAAAAAGAAGAAGATTTTCAACGATAATCGATGATATATATATATATCGATGTCGGAAATGAATATTGATTAATATTTTTCTTAGATAAAATTGATTATTAGACTAAGTAGAAGTATTTATTGTTTATATTTATTTATAGTTATGTTAATGTTACGGTAATACTTTTCCAGTTATTTTGATAGATTTTAATTATTAGACATTCATCACCCAAACCATAAAAAATCAACTCGATGAAGAGGTAACAGAAACAGAATGGAGCGATAAAATTTCGATTCACGCGTAAAATTGAGAATTTTTTAAACAATATGCGATTTTTTATTAAAATTATATTAAAAAGGTGTAGTTTTAGAAGTTTACAATAAGTTTAAATAATATTTTTTTTAAATCAAGATATTTAATAATTTTTTTTAAAAAATATTAGAAAAAATCTTATAATCAACGGATCACCGTGGTTCGAACGATTTGCGATTAGGAATCGGTAGTTTTATGGTTTTATTTACTTATTACTCGTCATAATTTTTAAAATTAATTTTATTTTTACGATAATATTTTTATTTTTAAAAATACTTTTTATATTATTTTATCATCTTATTTTTTAATTATATTAATATTTTTATATTTTAAATAATTATATATTATATTTAAATTAAATCTTACGTAAATATCAATATAACTTAAATTTACGGTAATCATATCAACTTATCGTAACTTCTGATTCTTTTTACGAAAAATATCGTTTACCTGATATTTATATTAGAATCATTGAAATAAATTTTTTCGCACGTAAAGTGAAAAAAGGCAATAAAACCGACCTTGACGATCGGGAGACCGAGGTCGCCTGCCTGCTCCCCAATCTTCGCCCGAGCAGGCCATACAAAATCCCCTCCTTCTCGGAGCTCTTCTCACCACAGATTTCCTCGGTAGTGCGTCCAGGCCAGTATCCTAGCTCCATCCTTCTGCTTCTCCATGTGTGTGCTCGTGTCCGTGCGTTTTTCTTTTTGATATTAGTAACGATGTCTGCGTTGTTTTTCGTCATCTGTGTTGCTCTTCTGTGACCCGATTTTCGTTCTTCTCTTAGTGTAGACAGACATTCGTGTTTCCCGCTCGCCGTTTGACGCCCACTCTTGCTGGACTCGGCCGTTTACTTCCCGAGGTGCCCTTTTTGTCCAATGTGCTGTTTATATGGGAAGCATATATAGCTTGCCTTTTTTGCTTCGTCTCGATGCTTATACGTTGGGAAGCATGTCTAGCTAGCTGTTTTTTCTCCTTCCGTTGTGATCCTTGCACGTCTCTATCACCTGATGTTTCTGATGTGTGTCTTCCTTTATTTTTTGCGAGACTTCGACGGTTTAATTTTTTGGCTTCCCTTTTTTTGTTGCTAATAGGAAATTTCTTTTGTTTTGAATCTTTTCATTTTAAATGGTGTTTATCCTGTAGTTGGGTTTTGAATTAGGAATCTGTAGCGGGCTTCGGAAGCTGTTTTAAGAGCTATTTATTGTATTGTTGCTCCCCTAATAATCTAAGATTTCTGCCCAGTCTCAATGATGGCAACAAGTTTATCTTGTGTCTCACACTCGGATGGTAAGAATATACTGAGAGTTCATTCAGTTCTCCATGGAAGAGAAGTGGCCAAACGACCAAAAGGCAGAAATAGTTCAGTGAGAGTTGGTGATAAAAAACATGGATTCTGGTTTTCAGGGCAGAATGTTCCTTGTTATGGTCCTCGGTTTAGATGTTCGGCAAACTCCCGTGGCAGTGGCATTGACCCATACCAAAATAATGATTCTTTCTTGAATACGCATCCTGAAGTGTTGTTGCTCCGAGGTGAGGGGACTAATGACATGACTTTTACAAGGAAGGAAGCCTCACATGGCACCGTATTTGAAGATGCAGGGGATTCTGATGCCACTGCTACATACGGTGGAGCCAAGATAAAAGTTATTGGTGTTGGTGGTGGGGGCTCCAATGCTGTCAATCGTATGACTGAAAGTTCAATGAAAGGTGTGGAATTTTGGATTGTCAACACAGATGTTCAAGCAATGAGAATGTCTCCTGTTTTTTCTGAGAATCGTCTACAAATTGGCAGGGAGCTAACTAGGGGTCTAGGTGCTGGTGGAAACCCTGAAATTGGTATGAATGCTGCCAACGAAAGCAAAGAGACAATACAGCAAGCAGTATGTGGTTCTGACATGGTTTTTGTGACGGTATGTTTGTCAATCTCTTCACATTCCTTTTCTTACAATAACAACTGCCTTTTTCAAGATAATGGTGTTCCTGGCATGTGTAGTACACATACGTATTTAATTTCGTGCATCTAGGATACCACAAAAGGAAGAGCAGTAAATTAAAAGGAGAATGTTAGTTGTTCGTACTTAAATTGGCATGAGGTATAAACCCAAGTATATACAGAAATTCCTTCAGACAAGGAAATATGTACTGATGATGATCTAAGAAGTGATGTGAGATAGTTTATGCTATGCATGATGAAAGACAGAATCAAACTATTCTATTAGTTCCTTTTGGAAAATATTGCTCGAATTAGTCAATAAGAAAAAGGAAGACATGAATATATATAAATAAAGCATCGAGAGAAAGATAATATGTAGAATCAAAATGGGTGCAGAGGAACAATACTTTAATAAATGGGGTTTGTAGAGAGGTTGAAATACCTATGTCAGCATGACATCTCCTTTTTTCAACGTTTGAGCATATATGTTTAAGCTAAATCTACTTTTCTCTTACTATGAATTGTATCTTCATTGGAAAGTAGACTTGAGTAAGGAGCAGAATTATTTGCCTCAATGATTTTAAAAAAGGCTTCATGATTGAGCTAGATAAGTTCACAACCAATTTTTCTTGCAGGCTGGAATGGGAGGTGGAACTGGCACAGGTGCTGCTCCTGTAATTGCAGGAGTTGCCAAGTCAATGGGTATATTGACTGTAGGTATTGTCACAACACCCTTCTCTTTTGAGGGACGAAGGCGGGCAGTGCAAGCACAGGAAGGAATTGCTGCTTTGAGGGACAATGTTGATACACTGATTGTTATTCCAAATGACAAATTACTGACTGCCGTGTCTCAGTCTACACCTGTGACAGAAGCATTCAACCTGGCCGATGACATACTCAGACAGGGCATTCGTGGCATCTCTGATATAATCACGGTAAGAGGTGATTCTTCCCTATTTTGATATATTTAAAACTTGATGTTTGAGTTTGAATTTGAGTGTTCTGATCATGTGATGTCAAAATTTGAAACTTGTTAAATATTTATTCTATTTTTTAAACTTTATCCATGTTTTCATCATACACATTTAGATGTTTGGAATCTAATTACACATGTAGATATACAATACACGTAGTGCTGTTTCATGTGTTTTAAATCATTGATAATTTCCATGTTTACCTGTTTTGCAATCTCATAAACTGAAATGCATTTAAATAAATTAAATTTTTTACATAAAAACATATATTGATTGAGAATATAATTATATTTACATGGTGTATGGGTGTGTTACTTCTGTAGGGGTAGAAAACAATCAGCTGTCTTTCAGGTGGCCAAATGATTTGTCTGTTTGGTCAATCAAGTGACAGTGAAGGGGTTTTATGTTGTGATTATTCTTCTTGTTTGTACGTTTAATTTGGATTGCATGCAATATGTTGTTTAAGATCCAAGAGTGAGCCTGAGTAGCCACAAGAAAAATAGTTCAATTGTAGGTGAACCAAAAAATACCTTTTGACGGTTACAGTACTCAAAGTCAAATAAGTAACAGAATACATTGTATCTTACTGATTTGGTTTCCTTTAGATTCCATAAGTTTCCAACTAATGTTTTTACGGTTAATTACTATTTTTGACAGATCCCTGGACTGGTTAATGTTGATTTTGCTGATGTACGAGCAATTATGGCAAATGCAGGATCTTCATTAATGGGAATTGGAACAGCTACAGGTAACTGCATTCAAAGGATTTTAAATCTTCCAATAACACAGATCCCTGTGTGTGCGTGTGTGTGCTTGTGCGAGTGCTTGCATGCATGCACACCTGTGCATGTGCTTGTGTGTGGGTGGGTTTGCTTGTGCATGTACATATATGTGATGAAGGTCAACTTCTCTTTACCATTTATTTCATACAATCATGGTTACATTTGACAGCTTTTCTCAATGACCCAAGCAATAGCAGAAGATATCTAATAAATCATGTAGTGTAGTATTGAACAAGGGAGCATATGTCGACTTGATTAGTTATTCATTAAATGAATGAATGAAGCATAGCGTTTGATTTAGTCAACAACTGTCTGGCAAGCCCCATTACTTCCTCAAGGAAGGCTCCATGATGATCAAGCTGAGAGCAGAGATCATTTAGGAGCTAACCTTCAAAGTTTGAGCTACACTACACTAATATCTTGATCTGCCGTATATATAATATTCTCAATATCAAAATACAGGTAAAACAAGAGCAAGAGATGCTGCACTGAATGCAATTCAGTCACCTTTATTAGATATTGGCATTGAAAGGGCAACAGGAATAGTATGGAATATAACTGGAGGAAGTGATTTGACATTACATGAGGTATGCTTGGTTCATGATTTTCATTTTTGATTTCATTATAGAGTGAGATTCACAGTTATTAAGTGCATTGAAATATTACTTTACTGAGTTAATTATCTAAAAAAAAATTTCTTCCAAGGTCTTAATATGCCTTAGTTTTTCTGTCAGAGTTCAACGGTTAAAGATTATCTTCCATGTTCACTATTTATTCTTTTTTTTCTTGGAAGGATGATGTATCTAAATATTTAATGTAATCATGTAACTATTTATTGATGCTGTTGAGTGTAACTACATAATTCGTTTAAATAACTATTCTTCATTGTATTGCTTCTAACTTCTGTAACTCAGCTTACATTCATAATAGCAAGAGACCTTCCACCAATGTCACAAGTGTTAATGGATTCTCACCGTACTTCCTATAAACCTAAGTCTGCTTATCAATTTTCCTAAAAGTACTAGCCTCCTCAATAGCTTCACTCTCATCTTTAAGGGATCTATGTACCTGTTGCCTTGGTTCACCAATATCCAGCTGTAGGGTTTCTTGTCAATTTGCCATAAAATCTGTTGAAATGTAGACATTCAATTTAAAACCAATTGGCTATGAGTGGAGTGTTTTTTTATATTAATTCATTTTTCATCTTTTATTTAGTCCATGTGGGACTATATTTTCTAAAACTCTCTCTCACTTGTGGGGCCTTTTTTAACTCCTGCAAGGGTTTTTTTGTGAATGTGTGGATCCACTAGGATTTTTCTGCTTTGATACCATGTTGAAATTTAGTTATCTAACTTAAATTAATTGACTATGAGTGGAGAGGTCCTTTTCTGTATTAACGCATTCTTCATCTTTTAATTGATCCTTGTGGGATTATATTTTCCAACAAAATCAATGCCATAGATATGTGAATATCATGGAGTATAGAATATAATATACTCACATGTTGTGGTAAGATTTTTCTTTTTAAAAAGAAAGTCAAATATGAGTAGACGTTTTTAGACAATACTTTGACTAAGACCAGCATCAAAATAATTCAAATAATTTCTTTTGCTATGACACTCTAGCTTTGTAATAGTGTTTTTAATATCACAAGTCTAGAAAGTTATTTTAATTATTCCTAGAGCATATTTTTGTTTACTTTAGCTTGTCTTAAAATTTCATAATTTTTGGTCCTTTTTAGTAAATTTTTGTGTTTTGACCAAACTTCCACTGAAATTTCCACCAATCCCACTTGTATTTTTTTTATCTGACCAAGGTTCTACTTGAAGCCAGAGTTGAATTCCTTGATCACAAAATTACCATGACATTTTTTCATATAAGCTATTAATTATATATATATATTGAAGCTATTAAAAATTTGAGCATAAGGAATCAAACAAGAAAGAAGATACAACCACCCCTTTGCTCCAACGTGGGATTGGCAACATGTGGAGTACAGATGCAGTACATGTAAATTTGATCATCATAAGCTCTGCATGTGGTTTTTCTGAGCCCCATGTAACTACCAAATCACCAGTTTCCTTTGTTTGTTTAAATACAACACTGATGCAACCAAACAATAGTTGGTAAATGTCCCATCCCACATGTTTAGCATCTCATTCCTCTTTTGCATTACGTCTCTAGCTAAATTCATTCTACATGTGGAAAATTGTGGATGCAAGAATTATATAAGAAGAGTAGCAAAAAATACAAGTGTCAAACCCCAAAGTATGTGCAGTTCATTTTAACTATCCAGTGGGATTAGCAGCAGGTACAGATTTACACAAGTATACTTATGTAATAACAAGGGAGCATGTTAACATTTACAAAATTTATCCATAATGACGTTTAGAAGATTTCGAGGGCAATAGCTTTTAATGAAGAAATGAATCAATCGAGCAATGCTTACTGGTCGTGCTTCAATTGTTAAACTATGTGTAGTTGTCATTGTGGTTGTCTTATTTTTGGAAAAGGATACAGTGGCTACTTTCACCATTCGGATGATTATTATTGATAAAAGCACTGCTTACAAAGACAAACAAACTAAAAGTGCAAGTTTTTTATGTTCTTTTTACATGTGAGATTCAACTTTTAATATCTAAGTGTGCCTGACTCTGTTTCTTTACGAACGTTAGGTCAATGCTGCAGCTGAGGTTATATATGATCTTGTCGATCCAAGTGCTAACTTAATATTTGGAGCTGTAATCGATCCATCAGTCAGCGGTCAGGTAAATTCTCTATTGCAAGGGGCGTTGTATCCGGTGAAAGTACATGGACCATGACACAGATATTCGAAACTTATGGTGGTGTGTTTTTTTAGGTTAGTATAACTCTGATAGCTACCGGGTTTAAACGTCAGGAGGAAAACGAGGGAAGAGCTCTTCAGGTGGTTCTATTTCCTTGTGTTAAAAAGACGATGATGTATGGAAGATGATGAATTTGGTTAAAAGTTGTTGTTTGGGCCAACATGCAGGGGTCTCAGCTGGGTCAGAGTGATAATTTCGGTGTCAACAGGCGGCCCATGTCATCTCTCACAGAGGGTGGTACGGTAGAAGTACCCGAATTCTTGAGAAGAAAAGGTCGTTCGCGCTTTCCAAGAGGTTGATGGGCGGTGCCTTCTTTTCAAGGTGCCAACAAATATTTAGATGCTGTGATATGATGATGTGCTTGGGGTTGGGACTTTGTAGAGCCGGGCTGCTTTCGGAAGTGTGGACCATGATGCTGCGTACATCATCTACGTAGTTCGGTGGAATGTAGTCCCTGTGGTTATTATAGCGGGCGGCTTCAATTAAAATAACAACTCACTTTATTCTTTTCGACGGTGATTGTGTTTTTATTGCTCATAGCCCCAGCCTACTTGAGTTAAGCCCCTTCGGTTTCTCTCTCTGTGGCCTCCTTATTTGTTGAATATCATGGGGAGGAACTTGAGATCAAAAGAATTTGCTTTCCCGTGTGTCATCCATCACACGACGATTTTAAGGTTATTTGCCGGCACAAAGAAAATGACTTTATTTTCATTAATTTTCTTGAATTGTTGGAGGTGCGGAAAGTGATTTTTTAAAATTATCATTAATAGGAGACTCTAATCTAATCCATTGGCCGATAAAAATCCCGTGTGCTCCTTCGCTCTGCACCACACGCGTACGTGATACGTCGCCTTCCCCGTGGAGGGACTTCCATGGCTTCGCTCCACCTCGCGAACCCACCGGCCTTGTCAAGAGACCACCACCAGTACTCCCGATCGATGGCTCCTCCATGCTTGAAGAAGAAGAAGACGACGACGACGACGACGGCACCGACGGTGGTGGAGCGGGAAGAGAGCAGGAAGTCTGAGGACGCTCGGTCGGTGTCGATGGTGGCGGAGGAGGAGAGCGGGAGGGAGAGGCTGAAGAGGCACCGGAGCGAGATGGCGGGGAGGGCGTGGAGCATACCTGAGGAGTGGGGACACGAGCGGCTTCTGGAGGATTGGAAGGATTGCTCCCTCGTCGACCGCTCGCTTTTCCCCGCCGGGCTGCTGACGGCACGCGACGCCCTGGTGGAGGAGTGCCGGAGAGCCCCTTCCACCCGAGGAGTCCGCCCGGCCAACTCTTGATCCTCCCCCTCCGCCAACCACGTAGCTATTTGTTTATATATATATTTTTTGATTTAAACAAAACATTACGTTTAAATTGAATATGAAATGAATATCGATAAATCGGCATAATCAACGAATGCATCTTCTTCCGTCGTCCATCCCATCCCCACGGTTGCAAACGCATCAGGAGTTTGGGAAATAACAAAAAGAGAAATCGAGGCCGGCGAGTGGCGGACGGCCGTGTGGGAGGGGCTCTACAGGCTCCTCATGCGCCACAACTCCATCTACTTCGTCCGAGAACGGGTTGGTATCGACTTCCTCGTACCAGCGAGATCATCTTACTTACCTCGTATATCATGCACGACGCCACGGACGTCATCTATTCCACTTTTACTTTACGTTTACAATCTCAGGCCTAATCCGCGGATTTGGTCCGAATCGATCTGATGCGTGTATCATCGGAAACATTTGTACATCTGTATCCAAGTGTATTATTTGGTTTTGAATATACATCTGTTTTAGTTTTGTTCATTGGACGTCATCTATTCCTTATAGGTTGTTGATTGATTATATATGGACTCCGCAAGCTCTGGGAAATCGAAAATATTGGGGTACGTACTACTCTTGAACCCCTTCTGTTTCACTTCCAATGTTGTTCTTATTAGTCGCTACTATCGATTTTACGACAATAGCATTGTGTTTGCCGTACGCCACCGCACATTTGGGAAATTTTCACTCTCCCTCTGGGCCAAATCTAGAAACATGGATTACACAATGGTGAACGCAACTTCTCAAGTGTTAATTCTATTAAGAGCTGGTCCTGGTCCCTTCAATTCTCGGTCTTAATCTGGTCCAATGGGAGAAGAAGGAAGTTATACTGTTCTTTTTATTTAAGGAGCTTTTTTTTTCTTTACTTTCAATTTCCAAGAATAGAAAAAAATGATTTTTAGATGAATGATTTTGAGATGAAAGAATAAAAAAGAGTAATTTTGATAATAGAAGAAGTCAATTAAAGAACACGTATGTCATTACGAAATTGTGAGTACTTTTAGAAACTGAAAGTAAAGAAAAAGAATGTTTCTTAAAACTCAATCATGCAAGCTTGCATATGCATCAAAAAAGATGGAAAAGAATTGTTAAGAAAAAAATTGAGATCGCGTCTGAATACACATTTTCAAAACAAAAAATTCACGAGCAAAGAGTAATTGCCTTTATTTTTATTTTTTTTGAAAAACCCCTATCCTAAATTTTAATCACCAGGCAGTTGTGATGAAGGTTTCAATCCTTCTATTAAAATTGTAAATGCAAAAGCAATAAGATATTGCAACACAGAGAAAAGTATAGGAGGAATTTACATAATTCTTATTCAGAGGTGCTTCATGTTATACAGGAAAAATTCATAGAATATTCTATGCGAATAACTTACATTCTCTCTTTCACATGTTTTCTCTTTCATCATCCACTTGATCCCCAAGTTTCTTGCATTCACATCTTCTCCTCTATATCTTACTTGCGAATAACTTACATTCTCTCTTCCACTACTTGCCTTTTTGCTAAAGGGTGTTTTTATGGTTTTGAATATATTTCGCTATAAAGAACATAGTTACCAAGGAGACAGGTGTTCTGTTTTTTTCCCATGTTTGGAGTCCCATGATCGAGGAAATTATGAAATTATTAGAAAGGGTAGTTGGGGAAAGACAAAAGTTGATAACTAAAATCACAAACAATCGATTTGGATTTATGTTGGGTAAGTTAACAATGAAAGCTATTTATTTACTTAAAAACTAAAAGAAAATTTTAGCTTTAAGAAAAAGGGCCTTCATATGATTTTCATTGATTTAGAAAAGGTTTATAAGGTAGTTCCTAAAATCTTATTGTAGTGGTTATTAGAAAGAAAATGAGTACTTATAGGATATATTTATATTATAAAAGACATGTATAAAAGGATAGTTACTAATATTAAAACTATAGAAAGAGGAATTAAAGAATTTCTACTAGATAGATTGACATCAAGGTTTTTCTCTAAGTTTATCTGTTTGTCTTGTCATGAATGAAAGGACTAAAGAAATTCAAAGTGAAAACCTTAGGGCATGTTACTTTCTAATGACAGTTTTGTTGATGAAAGTAATGTAGTAATTAATTGTATATTAGAATTATGGAGAGACAAAAGATTCGAATTGAGTAGATTAAAAACTGAATATATGAATTGTAGATTCAATAAGATAGGAATATTAATGAAGGTATACGCTTTCACTACAGCTGGTCTCCAAGAGTTTGTATTTGCTGCTTAACTTTTCCAAATTGCATGTGTTCTTTCTTGATAAACTAGTTTATTCATCAAAATCTGGATTTCTCTGCAAAATCTTCAAACTGGTTTCTCTTGTGCAGAAGAGATATGATCGAAGACATTCTAGTTTTGGGACAGAGACCTACTGAAGAATGATCTCCTGAATGTGCTATGTGGTATCAACATTATATGCATGCCTGATAAAGCAGTGGCTTTGTTATCAGTCAATGATAACTTCCAAAATTTTCTTCTGTAATTGAATACACATTTGATCTGCCAGCGCAAGTTACCATCTTTTGGACCATTATTTCTTGCGCTGTGAATATCATTTAAACCGAAAAGGTTGGAAACAGTTTGTGTATCATTTAAATGAAAATATTATCCTCGACAGTCTTAAAAATTTGAAGTCAGAGATGTAATTTACATTTCATGGTTGTGTGGGTTTTCACTGAACCCTCAGGGCATATGGATTTTGGTGACGTTATGGTTTTAACCATTAAGGTATTTTTAACTTGAATTTTTATTCTTTACTATTCGTTTCTCACGAATCTGTACCTAAACGGAGGTTATTTTTGATATTACGCAAAGGAAGGTCGTTGGATGAAAGGATTTGTAAAGAAGAAATATTTGCCTACTTCTAGTTGAGTTTCACTTAACCATAAGTAATGGTTTTATGTTTTTAAGGACATTTGAGATCATATTATAATTTATATACCGTACAAGGTATTTTCAACGTTTCCAAACGTACCCAAGCAGAAGTCTTTATTTTTATCATTCACTCCTCTCGAGTCCAGTCTTTTTCTTTTCAAAAGCAAAGAGTTCATTAGATATTGGAACCTCTGTGAATCTATAGTTGGAAAAGTTTAGATTGTGTTTGGTAATAAAGTGAGATAAAATGGTTACTGTACAAAGTTAACGATGCATAGTAGTTATAGCAAATAGAATATATAAAAAGTAATTATAATAATTTTTTTTACTATAGTAATTGAATAGGAATTGACAAAAATGCCCTTACCTTTAATTCTATGATATTTATTAGCAAGTAAATAAATAAAAAGGATGAAAGTAAAATTAAAATTTTCATATAAAACACACAAAAATACCTTAGTGGAAATCCTTACACCTTAAGAATCATGAAATTGTCGTCAACCTCAACTTACCCCATTCTAATGCCAAACAGAGCCTTATGACATAAATGATAATCTAAGAGGAGAAATTAAGAGAAGATACGTTCTTTTATCCTTAAGAAAAAAGAATCAAATTTCATTCCTTTTGTGTTTCGTATTAATATTCGTGGTTATATTTGTTTTTAAGTAAAAATAAAATGAAATCTATTTTTTTAAGAAAATATTAAAACCATTTGGAAAATATTAAGGGTGTGTTCACATTTCCCACTTTGGCACTTTTGAAGTGAGTAAAGTCGATTTTTTTCTCACTCTATTGGAGAATGACATTTTACTATTCATGTTATTTAACGTTAGCACATTTCCCGTTGTAGCTTAAAAAAAATGAAATCAACAGATTTTCGTTCGATGAACAAAATTTCCTCTAGTAGATACTAGAATGGATAGAATTTCCTTAAACTCAGGCAAAACATCCTCTAGTGGATACCGGGATTGACGGAATTTCATCAGAATCGGGTGAAATTTCCTTTGGTGGATACTGGGATAGATGAAATTTCCTCTAGATCAAGCAGAACTTCCTCTGATGAATACTAAGACAGACAGAATTTCCTCTAGATCGAGTAGAAGTTCCTCTGGTGGATAATGGGACAGACAAAATTTCCTTTGGATATAGTGGAATCTCCTTTGGTGGATACTGTGATAGAAGGAATTTCCTCTACCATGGGTGGAACTTCCTTTGGTGGATATTGAGATAGACAGAATTTTCTCTGAATCGGGCGAAATTTCCTTTGGTAGATACTGAGACGAACGACATTTCCTCTAGATTGGGTGAAACTTCCTCTAGTGGATACTGAGACGAATGACATTTCCTCTAAATTAGGTGGAACTTCCTCTAGTGGATACTATGATGGATAGAATTTCCTCTGGACTGATATGGACAGACTTTCCTCTAAATCAGGCGGAACTTCCTCTGGTGGATACTAGGACGGACAGAATTTCCTTTGGACTAGACGGAACTTCCTTTGGTAGACTGGGATGGACAGAATTTCCTCTGGATTTGGTGGAAATTCCTCTGGTGGATACTAAGACTGATGGAATTTCCTTTGGATCAGGTAGAACTTCTTTCGATGGATACTGTGATGGACGAAATTTCCTCTAACTCGGGCAAAATTTCATTCGATGGATAATGGTATTGACGAAAATTCCTTTGAATCAAGTGAGACTTCCTTTGGTGGACTGAGACAAACAGAATTTCCTTTGACTCGCATGGAATTTCTTCTAGTGATATTAGGATTAACGGAAATTCCTATGAATCAGGAAAGACTTCTTCTAGTGGATATTGAGACAGACAGAATTTTCTTTAGATTGAATAGAACTTCCTTTGGTGATAGCACGACAGACAAAATTTCCTCTATCTCAGGTAAAATTTCCTCTATTTGGTTATTTTAATTAACTTATATACGAATATTATTTAAAATATATAAATATTGATGTGATAAGAAACATGATGATAAAATAATTAAAAGAGTAAATTAGAAATTACGAAGATATTGATAGAAATTAAAAATACTTTTAAAAGTTAAAAGTGATGTTCAATAAGTTGAACTTCTATTCTTTATTTTTGAATTAACAAGTGTTAAGATCGATACAGAAAAGTAAATATAATTAAAAAATAGAAATATAATTTTTTTTAACACTTTTATTATATTTATATATATATAATTTTTAATATAATAAAATTTCAAATTTCTCTCCCTTTTTTGCGCGGGCGCCGTCTTCGACCGAGCGGACAAAAGCCCTGCTTCATTTGCGGCGGCGCCGTCTTCGAAAGAGCCGACCGTCGTCAGCCTCGCCTTCGCCCTCGCCGCGTTCTCCACGCACGTCCCGGCCGGTATTCTTCAACGTCTGCGACGCTACGTGGGGTGCCCCGATCAGGCCGAGCGGGTCATCGTCACCCTTCGAGCTGTCCCCCACGACGAATCCTCTGACAAGGTGGATTTTACCTCTCCATGCCCTTGCTTTCCATCGTCTTTCTAGGCTTCGACGGAGCTACCTTTCTTCGGCTGACTGTCCGATCATTTGCTCGGATCGGTCGATCTGGCCTTTTGCGGAGTGATTCAAAAAATTCGCTGTATCGAACGATCCGTCTTCCTGGATCAGTCGAGCCCGAGCATAACGAAAGTCCCGGTGATTTTTGTGTCGTCCACTTCCAAAACTGTCAAGATTTCTCCACTACGAGCATGTTGATTGGAGACAGTTTCATTCTTCCTCTTCCGGTCCTACATACTTACTCCTTAAGCAACAAGTTAAGTTTTCTCACTAATTAAACTAGTGTCCTTCCTCCTTGATCTTCCTCTCGGATAA
>JAMKPZ010003931.1:0-26186 GCA_024699675.1 Amphibolis antarctica | reverse complement strand
TCATTAAAATCAATTTTACAACGTATAAATATCACTTTATTTTACCGTAAGGATGCCATTGGTATAGACGTTTCGGTCAAAATCTGTTGATTATCTAATGACTTTTTTTTAGAATATATGATATGTTTTGTGAAAAATGATGAATAATATATTTAATTTTGAACAGTACGTATTCATGTAAAAATTAAAAGTCTGTAATATTTGTGTATAATAAATCAATTTGATGGTATGTGCGTACATGTACGTAACTTATGAGTCTTGTAATAGTGGTATTGTTGGTTCACGATTTCCGGCAAGGTTTGTCACAAATCATGAACCAGTAATATTACTATTGCGTGATTCATAAGTTATATATAGAGAGAAGTTATGAATCTTGCAATAGTAACGTTGTTGGTTTTAGAATTACCAACTTTTGCACGGGTGGGGGTCCGTGCATATAAAAAAATATCGAAAAAGAAATATTTAAAATTTTTTGTTTTAGATTTTTAGGTATTTATATATTTAAATTGTTTTGAATTTTTATAGTATAAATATTTTTTATTTTTTCATTGTTGTATGAAAACAATTCTTAGTTAGCGAAAATTTTATTACAACATTTTTTTAACATTATACATGTATTGTTAAACGTGTAATTAAAATTATATTTAAAATATTAAATAATAAAAAATTTAAAAATATTTTAAAATTTTTGTAACGTGTACCGATAATCTTAAAATATATTTTATTTTTAAATTTTTTATATTAAATTTTTATTTCTTATATTTTCGTGCTTTATGAGGTAACGATCATCACACAACGTTTCAATATTTTAACTTTTTTCGATCTGTGTGTCCCCAAGCATCGTTGATTGTTGGGACCTTGAATACATGCAAACATTTTATAGCGATAAAAAAGTCATGGATGCGTGTGGTGGAGGGTACGGCACGGGTTTGTGTGCTTTGAACTTACCCTGATCAGGAGCTCCCTCTGAAAATTATTGCCACCCCCATCCACCACCACCATCATCTTCTTCTTGTCCTCTGGTCATCATCTTCTTCTTGTCCTCTGGTCATCATCTTCTTGTCCTTTTGTCATCATCTTCTTCCAAGGATGACGCTGGGATTCGAAAGCCCCCTAAGTTGCGAAGGAAGAGGAAGAGGAACACATGCAGGGCATGGTCTATCTCCGCCCGGAGAAAGAGACATCCAACGCCTACCGTTGCTGCAGGAGAGGTGTTTGTCGATTTGCCAACGCCTTGCCCATTTAGAGAGATGGTCCACAGCTTGTGCTGTTGGTGTCGTTGCATGTTGATAAACTCCGGCCTCTGGATCATAACTTGTCGTATGGTCCACAACGTGCCCCTTTCTGTATTGACTCGTATTAAAATACAAACATAAAATTTAAAGTTAATCGATCACAGATCAGAAAGACAGAAAGTCCCCCCCTTCCCCCTTTCCCTCCGTATTAACTCTTATCTACTTACCTTCAAATGTTGCAGGTCGATGGCCAGGGATCGTGTCGTCGCGAGCGATCGATTATTCGATCACGGCGTACGCAAGTCGATCGGCCGACGCCGTACACGCCTCTTCCGATTTTACCTGGTAATCTGAATCTTACCCATTATATTTATCATTTGTCTCATCGTTTCGGCTTTAACTCCCCGCCAAACGGACCACTGCTGACGTTAATCCATCAGATGCTCCGAACCATCGTATGATTAGAGTTCGGATCGAATGTAGAAGAAAAGGAAAGGAACGGATACACATCTGCGTCACCATGGC
Organism: Amphibolis antarctica; assembly: GCA_024699675.1. Taxonomy (NCBI): domain Eukaryota; kingdom Viridiplantae; phylum Streptophyta; class Magnoliopsida; order Alismatales; family Cymodoceaceae; genus Amphibolis; species Amphibolis antarctica. Next base: position 24,426 of record JAMKPZ010003931.1, on the reverse strand, counting down.
GTCATCGAGAGTCTCGGATCCCTGCGGCTGCAAGCGAACTGCACAGAATCAAAAGGCCATTAGCGAAGGTACCTCTGATGTCGCATAAATCGACGAGCATCCGTGACCACCGGTTTTCTCAATTTTAAATGTTCAATTTTTTATTTTGAAATAATAAAAATTATAATAAATGCTTATTCTTTATATACCTTTATAGAAAATAAATTTTATAAATGTCAAATGTTAAGTCAAGACCTATATTTTTTTAAAATAAAAAATAGAAAAAACAGGTAGTTAATAGTAGTAGTTAACCTAACATTGATGTAATAATTAGAATAATGATCTGGTTGAATTGATCATTGACTTAGCAGAAACACATTGTTAGATCGTTAGTGTTTAAGTGTTGTTTTTTTTATTACTCTTAACTTTTAAAAGTATTTACGGTTTAATAATGATATATACATTCCATAATTTACTTCTTTTATCTCTTCTCTTTTTAATAATAACTTTTCTAAAAATTATTTTTTTTACTCTCAGAAATTGAAAGTGAAAAAAAAAAACGAAACCTCGTATTTATCAAGTTTTACTTAGTTTGTTTGAAACTTTGAGTTGTTTTTTTAGTTAGTTTAAACAGTTTTACACTAATGATTTTTTTACTGATTTAAACGACTTTGTCAGCAAATTTATCTGATTTTATCGACTTGTTTAAATGGTTTTTTTTGGTTAGTTTAAACAATTTTGTTGACAAATTTATTTGATTTTTCAAGTTGGTCTGAGTGATTTTTCTAACTGGTTTAAATAGTTTTATCGATTGATCAACGATTTTTTCGATTGATTTAAATAATTTAGCCAATAGATTTATCCAATTTTGCTGATTGGTCTAAGTGATTTTTTTAAATTGATTTAAACTATTTTACTAATTGATTAACAATTTTTTCAACTAATTTAAATAGTTTTACTCACAGATTTATTTGATTTTTCTGATACTTATAGAATTAAATTCCGTAAGTGCCTATACAACATATTATCCCAATCATAATATCTTAAATTATCACATTTTATTTATTTGAAATATTTTTATTATAATTCTATTTTAAACTGACGACAAAAGAGAGAGTCGTGCAAAATTTTATAAATAAATTAGATATTTTATAATAGTAATAATAATAATAATGGTTAATTATCCATACACCCTACCTACATCTCCATCTTCCCGGTGATTTAAATGGCGACAGGTTCAACCACACAATTCAGCTAAAAATGCGGATTTTTTCTTTTTGTTTTTTTTGAAAAAAGTGATGACCAGCGAGGAGACAGTGGGCCCCAGGTGGAGTACTGCAATGTGTTGGGTCGAAGCCCACGGGCATAATGCACGCAAATGGGCTCCTGCCTTAAAGCAGGTTGCCCCACCCCACGTGCTGGCCCAACCGTCATTGATTACAACGCGCATGTCGCTATCGTCGCAGTAGATATTTTCGTATATCTTCGGGGTTTTTTAAAAAAAACTTTTTTTTTCGTTTTAACGTCTTATCCTAACGTATTTCATTAGAAATTTAAGTTTCGCTTTATCTAATTTTAATTTTAACTTAGAGTTGAAATTAATAAAAAATAATTTTTTAAATAGTGATAAAATTATATAATAAATTCTGAAGTAAAAATTTATATAATAATAATAATATATAAAAATTTATATATAATTAAAATAAAAAAATAAACGAAACCTTAAAATATAACATATATTCCGACTTGTGTGAGACATTCCATTAATGGTGATGAAGCTTGGAGGAAGAGAAATAGATAAATATTTTTTATTACTATTGTTACGTAACTATTTTTTTTGTTCTGCACTTACAACAACCTTTTTTTTTTTCTGACCTTCTGTGAGTTTTTTTTTTACGGAAAAACACATGTATCGGTAATTCTGTTGGTACAGACTATTGGAATTGATGAATTATGTTAACAAATAATATTATATTATATAGTATAAGTAATTTATAATATAAAAGTTAACTTATAAAATTTTTAAATAAATATAATTTTAATTTTAATTAACAATTTCATTCAATTGAAGTTACAAATAAACGTAGACTTATTTGTTTGTGCATGTAGAAATGATGTGAAAAGAAATAATGAAAATTTAGGAATTCACGAGAATTTGAAATAATAAGATTTGATTGAAAATTATAGAATAATAGAAATATTTGTGTATGCATAGGAAATGACAAGAATTAAAAAAAGTTTGTGTTTTTCCATTGGGTGGAGGGATGTAAAACAATACTAAAAAAGTGAAAATATAAATGACCTTGGTTGAGAAATGATTGAAAACTATTTTTTATCCTTTTTCGTATACACAGATGACGTAACAAAATTAGTCAACGAAAAAATAAATTTGTATAAATTTCTTTTTTATGATTTATAGGTATACAAACACCGGTTTAATTTTAAAATTTATGATAAAATTATCGTTTGCATTTTCGATGAACGGTCCATAATTATTCTCAGCCGTTTGTTTATTTTCTTATTTCCTCGTAAGTAAAATGTATCCATCAATTGCATTGATACCTGCAGCAAAATTGCTGTGAGCGTTAACAATGACATCGATCTCTGTTTTGTATTACTTTCAAAAATTTTAATTTAATGGTCATGATGCATTTTATGTATCACATTAAAATATAAAATGGCTAAAAAAAAAAATCTGGTTTAGGCGTGTGTTAGAGATTAGAGCTTCATAACATTCAATAACGAAAAATCAAATCAGTTATCATAAATGAACTTTATGAAACTATAAAAAACTTTAAAATGAGAGTCTGGAGCCTTTCCTTTGATTTTTTCATGCTTCTTATTAATCTTATTCTCGCCTTTTCAAACTTGTCGTCTTCGTCATTTTTCTTATCTTAAGATATCTTAGGATTTACGTATCACATTGTTCAATAGTAATATTTATTAAATAATTTTAATATTTTATATTAAAAATTATATCAAAATATTAATATTATAAATTATAACAAATACACCCTTACATGTACACGTGAAATACATTCTTCTGCATCTTTTCAATCATAAATCATATTAAAAGGTCGGTTTTGACAGGCTTGGATTTATAATTTGGAATTTGATTTTTAAAAACCCATTAGTCAACACCTAAAGGTCTCAACTTCATACCTAATCCATTTATTAGCTTCACACGTTTTTTTTATCAGATTAGTTCGAGTGTCGGTGTTTTTAAAAAATAGTAAAAATTTAATTTACTATTTTTTATTTTTTAGTATTTTATATATTTTTTAAACATACAAGCTTCTGTAAATGTGTGATTCATTTTATAAATTTATTAAAAAGCGTCTTAAAGTTTGGCAATAATTATAGTGCCATTAACCTCACCATCTCCTTTTTTTTTTTTTTGTATTTATAACTATCAATTTTTTTATTATTAATGTAAACACCGTGTGTCTTGTCAACCTCTGGTGCCGTCATATTTTTTTTTTGGAAAATACAATAGAAGTTTTCAAAAAGCTAAATCAAGATGTTTTCGAAATAGCAACGCTGGTAAAAAGTGTGAAAATATTTTGAATGTGTTTGTTTGCAGTTAATTTTTACTTGTTGTAGAGTTAATTTCAATAATTACGGTGAATTGAAATTAAAAGTAGTAAAATAAATGATGTTAAAATACATAATAAATTATATGATAAAAATTTATATATAAAAATTTATACAATACTAATAATAATAATAATATGTAAATATTTATACAAAATTAAAACTAAAATTCTTAAAATTATACCAGATCCTAAATATAGCTTGCATGACATTTTTCTCATTTATTAGAACCTGAAACATCTATAAAGTGCCCAACAAACTTTAGGCCCATGGACGTGCCATAAAAGCCCAGCCCAGCAGCACTCACAACGGTTCTCACTCCTCACCACCAAAAAAAATCTATTTTAAGATAAAAAAAAAGAAAAAAATAATTTTAATAATAAAATAAATAAATTAAAAAATATAAATGTTATCCTAAAATTAGAAGTATATTTAAAAGTTAAAAGGGTTAAAAAAACGAGACCTCCGTCGAAACCCGACGTGAAGACGACAGCGGATGGCTCCGTCCTCCGCTACGCCTTTCCAGGACTCTTTTAATTGCATCTTTGGAGCAATAAATACTCGTGCTTGCTTGTACTATTTAACATCTATGCATTTCCATCGTTAAAAAAAACATCGAGTTTCCTTCTTCCACACAGATCTTTGGATGTAGTTATGAATAACTTTTTTTAACTTTTAAAATTATTTTTAACGTCATTATCATTACACATATTTCAACGTAAAATTTTTTATTACTCAAATTAATATACATGAATTTCAACTTTATTCCTATAGTCAATTCTAATTAATTTTTTTTAATTTCTAAAATTTAAAAAAACTATTCATAAATGCATCCTTTGTTTCACATGGAAAACCCATTTCCGTTGACCAAGAAATAAATTTTAAATTCTTATAATTCATTCAAAGATTCAATTATTCGTGTGATTGACTTTATATACTAAAATTATATTTTAGAGCGACGTGGTTGTTTATTTTCATGTTCTTTTACGTGCAACGTACGTGGTGCCGTGCGGTCAAAGCTTTAACGAAGTAAAATTGTGGAATTCAGCTGTTGCCACCCTAAAATCAAACCATTGCAATCCCACACAAGTGACGGCGTGTGCGTCTGAAAAGTGTGGAATTCTGGAGGTTTTCTTGTATGTTTATCTTTTACCACCAGTGGTTGACTTTCGTATCAAACTTTTTTAAAATTTTTTTTGAGTTTATATTAAAAGGATAAGACTTTTTTAAAAAAACGATAAAACCTTTTTTTTTGAAAGTGGAAAAAATAATTTATAAGAGAACGATTTTAAGATAAAAGGAAGAGAAAAAGTAATTTTGACAATGAAAAAAGTAGATTGAAGAATGTATATGTTATCATGAAACTATAAGTACTTCTGAAAGACAAAAATAAAGAAAAAGAATGAAATCTAAGACTTACAAGGGTTTGCAACTTTGTATGATAAATATATAGTAAGAAATTGTTAAAAATTTAACTTATTATTTATTATTATTTTTTATACTTTTCAAATATATAAACTTCCTCTAAATAAGGATGTAAAATGAGCACAAGGAAATGGTAAAAAAATCAACTTATTATTTTTATTTATGATAAAGTTGATTTTACGTATTTGTCATCATTACATAAATTTTTACGTATAAATTTTTAATATATAATTTAAGTTCAATTTCATTTGTTAACAAACATGACCGTAACTTTCACACGTTCAAGAAAGAAGATATCTAATTAATTATACAAAACGTCATATGTTGATATCTATGTAGTGTCTGTCTTGTTAATTTCGAGTCTCTTATAAAATAGATTTTTTAGAAAATAAGTTTCACTTACAAATTTATTAAAAATTAATTTTTTTTTGCAATATAGAAAATTATTTTATAAAAGAGGTATGACGCGGCCGACATATGGTATTTTTTGTATTGATTTTATATATAGGCTGGAAAAAAGAAAAGTAGGAATAACAACGGCAAAAATCAAAAATTAGAAAATGTCTGACGTCAGAGAAGACGTGATCAAAATGCTGATAAGTTTGACGTCAACTGCAAAATTAAGTTGTCGGCATTTGTTTTAATACATAATTTAATAAAATGAAATAGTTGAATGAATATTTATTTAAAAACAATTAAGTATTAATCATATGATTAGATGTGATTAAGTCATGTAATTTAACTAAATTTGCAGAGACCCCACAAGTTGGCAAATCGGATAGAGCTCACGTCCTCTTCATCCCACCCCTCTACCTGAGCTTCAACTGTTATTTCCTTTGACAAAGAATTTGATGAAATTTATATTATTAAAATTAATTAATTTTAATAAAAATTTATATGTATTTTAAGAATTTAAAATTATTATACTTATTTTTATGTGAAATTATATATTTTACGATGAGATTTATTTTATTAAAATTAATTAATAAATAAAAAACTTGTAAGTATTTTAAGAATTTAATGATACGTTTATTTACATCTACTCCTAGTTTATATAGAGTGATGAAGTTTTTTTTTAAGTTATGTAAATAAATATATTTTTTTAATTAATATAATAACTTTAGGATCCTAGAACACTAGTTTCAATGTAGTTAATTTCTTACGGATAAATTATTCCTCTACAATTCTTCAAAACCGTAACCATTCTTCGAAGCTCAAAAGACAAGACTATTCTTCTCGCATGCTTATTTTGTAAGTGATTTTCAAGATTTTGATTTTCTATTTTATTTTTTGAAATTTTTGATTTTTCTTCTTTGTTTAATTATTTTTGTAAGTGAATGTTGATTATTTTACTATTTGAAAATTTATTAATGAAAATTGTAGTTATTAAAATTTTTCTATAATTAAATTAAAAGTATTTGCCTAAGAGTGATGTAATTTGATTCAATACATTATAATTTTTGAAATTAAAAATGTTTCATTATAACTGTTTAAAATTCTTGTGAGATTGATCTGTATTTATAGACGTATTTTATTTATACTTAAATATTTTTAATATTATAAAATTACAAAATTGAAATTTTACAAATATTTCTATTTATTTTTAAAATATTTTTAAGTAAATAAATTCTTAAAATATTATCAATAATATTTATAAAAAAAAATAGTCTTTAAAAGTAAAATTAGAACTTTTAAGAAATTCTTGAAAAACATTGTTTCAACAAACAAACACAATTTCTGAATTGTTACTCTTTCTTTCAAACACTACTCTTTTAAAAATACTACTATAATACTGCTTTAGAAATTAGAAATTGTATTTTAAAATTTAAACAAATGTAACCTAAAGGTACATTTACAAGTTTTTTTTAATTTTTAAAATTACTTTCAATATTATTATTACTATTACCTTATAAATTTTAACATATAAATTTTAATTATTTAAATTACTATATAAATTTAACCTGTGAACCCAGGAGGGGAAGAGGGAGGGGAAGAGAAGGTGATCGGAGATGGGGAATTGCGTAAACCACGAGGCCACGCAGTCATGGGCAGAAGAGGAGGAGGACTGGGAGTGGGCCAACTCCGGCGAGACCAAGACAGCGACAAGGTCCACGGCGGAGGACGAGGAGGAGAAGGAGAAGGTGGTGGAAGCAGGGAAGGCATCGTCCACCTTGGTGAATATCAAGCTAAGCAAGAAGCAGTTGGAGGAGCTGCTCACGGACGTTGACGGGGGAGCGCCGCTGCAGGTTCACCCGCTGGTGGCGCGTCTCGTGAGCGGCGGCGGAGGCGGCGACGTTGAGGATGCGGCGCACTGGAGGCCGGTGCTCCAGAGCATACCGGAGACCCCCGAGTCGTGACGCGCGGCCGTCGGCGGGTGGATCGTCGATCCCTAGCTAGATGCGCTCGTGGCTTCTCCTCTCCCGCCTGTTAGATCGCTGCTAGCTTAATTAGCTTGTTAATTGTGTGTGGTTAGAAGATTTTTTGTACCTGATGGTTTTGGAATCCATGGAAGACTTGCTTAATTTGCATTAGAAAAGTACGTACATGTATATTAATAGAACTTGTTCAAGTTTCAGTTTTATGGAAATTTTTAATCATACAAAATACTTCATTTTTTCTTGCTGAAAACGGGTGGGTGCTTAGCATGCGTTTCCTTCTCTTAAAGTTTTAGCTTAATAATAGTATTCATCTTAATAAATGATATCAAAGTTAAGAGGTCTAGTGTTCTGGTTTCAATCTTTTTAAACAAAGGAAAGGTGAAGTAGATGGCAAGCTACAGATTAATTAAATGGAAGAATCAAATCAAAACACACTTATTAATTCTGAAAGTGCATGCACAACCTCCAGCAATCTAATTAAATTAATTAAGCCTTTAACCTTGACCCATGTCTATCTTCTGCTCTGAGGAATGTGCCAGGTGCTGTCCAGGAAAAGCACCCACTGCAAGGAGGGGGGGAAAAAGCAATGCATGTGTTAAGAAATGGGTGGAAGACAGCATGAAATTTCCACCACAAGAAAAGAAGAAGAAGAAGAAGAGAGTAGAGTTGGATGCTGCTGCAAGTAATATCAACATTTTTAGGTGGAGCTAATTAACCACTGCTTGTCATGTTCTTAAGAAAAGTCACAGCTTGGCATTACCTTTCCATTGCACTTTTGGGTCAACTACTGTAATTCAAATCTGACTTCTACTTTCTTACGAAAAAAAGATGACAAATTTCATTAATTATCTCATTTTTGGTCATTCATGTAGAGAATGACCAAAGATCTTCCTAATTGAATTTGATGAAAGAGCATAATTAATGTCATTGTAGATGCCAATATATATGTTAAGGTTATATATATACCACTGGTATAAATTTCTGTCAAAAAAACATTTGAGATAGTTAAAGTGATCACTGTATTGATATTATCATTTAACGACTATAAATAAATACAAATTTTTTTATTTCAATTAAAAAGTTTTGATCCTTGATTTGAAAAGGTGTTAAAATTGATTAATTAATTTTACCCTGAGGTTTGCAGCCAATGATTTTTAAATTCAAAAAGATTAATAAATGGAACTAGAATTACATTCAAAATTCAATCCATTGTAGATTAATATACTGCAAATTAACCACCTTTGTCTTTTTTTATTTTTTTAAATAAAACTTCTAAAATAATGCAAGCGCCTGTGGCAAAAAATTTTGGGTTATTTTTACAGTTTTTTAATTAGTTACCTGTTTCTATTTTTGTTAGTTACAAACTTTATAAAAACAACTAAAAGTTGAAAAAATAACTAAACACTGTAGAATAATTACGAAAAATATTGTTGTTTGTAACTTACAAGTGCAAAAATTCAACTTAAAAAATAAAAAAAAGACTAGAACTATATAGTTCTGGACAGTAATTGAATATCACCCTTAAGTGATGAATGATCTACGACTTTTGTGACGGAGTTTTGGATTTTTAATAATGGATAAATATCTCATTAAAGGTTAATTTTCTTGCAGAAGCTTTTAAAGGGGTTTTGCACATACACTGAAAATTAGGAAAAAATTTCTGATTTTCAGTCGTTTGTGAAGATTGAAAATTTCAAAAAAATTTGAAAGTTTTTTATGATATAAAATGATTATTTTCTTCATTTATACTCTCGAAGATTTTCACATGTCTAGGAAAAATTAAGGTTATCGCACTTACGCTTGCAACTGATCATTAAATTTTGTACTTTCGACCATCAAAGTCACTCGTCTGCCTTCGCCTTCACTGCTTACCTACCTTTGCTTTTGCCGCTCATCTACCTTCACCTTCTTTCTTCGCCTTTGTCGCTTGTCCATCTTCTTCGCTCTTTCGTTACAGTCGACTGTTTGTCGCAAAAGTTCGTCTGTCACAATTACTCTTTGTGAGATAAAAAATCACGAAAATCGAATGAAAGATTTGTTTTACATATTGAATACCACGAAAATCATTTTCTACTTTCATAGTCAAAAAATTGAATATTTAATTTTGAATAATTGAACTTATTTTTTAAAACTATTAACCATGTAGGTGAAATTTATATGAAAATTTTCTTTAATTTTTTATACGTGCGCGAAAATGTGAATTTTCTAAATTTTCCATTTGATGCACAAACTACCATTCTAAATTTCATTTTTCCTAAATTTCACTTTCTTTTACCCTTTCCTTTTCTAATTTTTTTTTCTTTAATTTGGGAAAAATGAATGTTTTTAATTTATACAACATTCTCAATGTTGAAAAATAATATACAAATATGAATCAAAATACAATAGTAATTAGAAATGGTAAAAAAATTGATTTATTATTTCTTACTATTTTTCATATTTTTCAAAGGTAAAAAAACACTCCATATATTTACAATGAATACAAAATTAATCTTCTTTAGTGCTCAATTAGAAGAATTAATGTATACTTTTATAATCAACTCTAGACATTCATTTGTTTAAGAGGTAAAATTAGATAAGGTGAAATTCACATTTTTCAAAAAATTACACGAATGTAAGTATTTTAGTATAGGTTTTTAGTATAAAATGTTAAAATTATTTGATAAATATTTTTGTAGAATGTTATGATATATAGTGAAAAATAAAAATACATATTAAAAAATGTTAAAACAAACAAGATCATAGTAGTTTTTTTACCGTAAATGTCTAAAATAGTACAGTACACGAGAGATAGTGATGTCATTGAAAGAGATGTACATGAGATGTTAGTACACGATTTATGAAAATGTAAAATGATACGTTAAAAATAAATTTGACATGATATGCTATTTTTTTAAAATTACAATTTAAAAAATTCTTATTCACGTTTCTCTGGAAAAAGGATAAACTTCTCAATCTGTCCACTGGAAAAAGAAACGGCCCGGCCCGGCCCAGTCCCAAGTCCGGAACGACAATAGATCCACCACCGTCATCTCTGATGATCTGATCGAACTCGCCGATAAGAAAACCTAATCCCTGTCGCAGGGCTACTGCCAAGGGGGAGAAAAAAAAGAAATGGAACTGGTGGTGGAGTCCAACCATTCCAGCCAACCAAACACCAACATGTGATGTGTTCTGTGATCATACTTGATGCTCGCACCACCTGTGGAGGTGAGCCTCATTTTGTTCCCATGGTATTAGGAAAAATCAATACCAAAAGACAGATCATCGTCGTCAACGTTATCATCATCATCACGTCAGAAAATTCCAGAAGAAATCTAAACATGTATGTATGGAAAAAAAACAGAAGAAATCAGGAATTTTTAAACAATCTCGTTGTCTGTGTGTGTGTGAAGTTTTTGGTGGTGTTCGTTAAGATGCAACTCTGTTGATCAAGAAAAAGGGGTTTTTCTTTTCTGATTTTGGATTGTAAGTGGTGTGATTTCTGATGGTTTCTTATAAAAAGAGGGACTGATCTCATCTGCACTGAAATCTTTAGTGAAATATTGGAACAGTTCCTTCCAAACCGACAATTCCTCTTCCTGTTATTCCTCCCCATGTCGAATTTCTTTTGTTCAAGTAAGATCCATCCTTCACTTGTTGATCTTTTGTGTAGGAATCGTGTTTGGGGGTTAGGGTTCTGGCAATAGCATTTTAGATCTCGGAAAATTGTGATCTGGATGGTAGTGTTCATGCTGATTTTACTACTGCCAGGGATTTTATTGTTTCGATGTAGTGCTGTCCTCTGGCAATAGCGATGACTTTTTGTATGATTGAGGCATCACATTTAGATGGACGTAATTTGGAAGAAATTTCTGTTGTAAAGGTATATGGCATTATATTCCCGCAATAAGAGATCCATTAAACAGTTATATTTTGGTTTTATAAATCAACATGAAGCAGTATATCGATCAATACCTAACTGGTGGGTATCAGTTGGAAACACCATACCTTGCACATACTTTCTTGCTCAAGATGCCCTTTTCTTGCTAACAAGATGATGTCTAGTTGTACTGGATCTCAATGTCAACATAACTAGCACATGTTGATGTCATGGATTTAGTGCATTTGGATGTTTCATTTTGCAATATGCAAGCAGATCTGATGCCTGAACATAACATGCGGGATATGTATAAAATTTCAGTACTTCTTACATTGTCATACAGCTTGCTTTTATTAAAGGCTGCACAGGTTATGCTACTTATACAATTAATGTCATTGACATCGTCTTCATGCCATTCAAATTCCTGGTTTAAGTTGTAAGTATTTTTTCCCAATTTATAACTAAATTTACAATCAAAACTGCTGCCATCACACATTAGTTCAACAATGTGGCATTGTCAAAATGGTTAAACAATCAACCTAATGCAATCTCCTTGAGCCTATATTTGGGATTATTTGTTTGGTTTTAGCTCTATGAAACATAGTTATAAACTTATAATATCTAAAATTTACACATCAATTTCTATTTTGTCGTAAATGCTTCCAACAATTCATATTGATACATTATAATTTTTCCAGCACTCAAGCAGTAACCAAATTGACATGATTTTTCCAATTTTATGGTTTCTTTGCTTCTAGTGGTTGTTTCTAATTGATATGAACTCCTAGTTTCTAATTGATATGAACTCCTATTTCAGTGTTGATCATGCCAAACTTTGCTCCAAGGAAAACCTTCTTTAAATCCTGCAATTCCACCAGATTATTCATCAATTATGCCATTAGCCATGGAGATGATCCAAGATGATGATGTCATGACCTATTTCAGCTCCCCACATTCTACCATTTCATCAGGGACAGATGGCAAGAGTTGCATCATAAATCCAGAGAAATCAAGAAAGTCATTGAGAAATAGACCATCAATAAACTATAGACAGTTTGATGATAGTTCAGATGAAGATCTTGGCAACGAACTCTTTGAACATGTCAGTAATATCAGATTTGTAGATCTAACTTGATTTGTCAGTCCTTATCTGCATATCATGGTTTGATGTGTGCTTCAACTGTTGTAGTTGAAATGTCTTACCATCATTGTTTTAATTGGAAAACACATGTTTACAAGTGTATCAATGCTCTTGTAATGCAGGTAGCCCGTCCTAGAAAAAGTCCAAGGAAAGGGGTTATTCGTGGTTGCACAGAATGTACAAATTGTCAAAAGGTGAAGAATTTTTGGTCATCATGCTATGTTTTGTCTTTTCATTGTGTTCTCTATTTCTGTCACTTTTCACTTGAGTTTGATGCAACAGGTCCTTGCAAGATGGCAACCAGAGAATGCACACAGACCTGTTCTTGGGGAAGCTCCCACATTTTACCCAAATGAAGAGGTATTTCATGTCACGCGTACAAGTCCTTAACTTGTGCTTCGGTTCCTTTTGTGATTGAGCAACTCTTTTTTCTTCTAAAACTACTATCTTGCAGGATTTCAAAGATACACTCAAATATATTGAGAGTATACGTTCAAAGGCAGAGCAGTATGGGATATGCCGCATTGTTCCTCCTCCATCATGGAAACCTCCTTGTCCCATCAAGGAGAAGGTTGTCTGGGAAAATTCTAAGTTTGGAACTCGTGTCCAGCGTGTTGACTTGCTTCAAAATCGAAACTCCAATAATCAAAGGTCCAAATGCCATGCCTCTACAAGGAAAAGGCGTCGAGTCTCTGGGACCACTTCAGAACACGTGACCAACAGTGAGCATTGTGCATCTAATGATGTGAAAAATTTTGGATTTGAGCCTGGACCAGGTTTTACCTTGGAATCCTTCAAGAGTTATGCTGACTATTTCAAAAAGCAATACTTCCATGCCCAAGTGGGAGCTTCAGGCCTGGATCATTCTCAGGAAGAGTGGGAACCCACAGAAGAGGACATTGAAGGTGAGTACTGGAGGATAGTTGAGAAGCCAACCGAAGAGATTGAGGTATTATTTGTACCTGGATGAGAAAGCCCTCTTCTATTTGTTTCTCATTTTTGGATCTTCAATATTCCAAATTCCTTTTAGGTATTATATGGGGCTGATCTAGAAACAGGAGATTTCGGCAGTGGTTTCCCTACAGAAACAAATACATCAAGTCACAATTCAGAAGATGAATATCTCAAGTCCGGTTGGAACTTGAATAATCTTCCTCGACTTACAGGCTCTGTTCTAGCCTTTGAAAGTGAGGACATTTCTGGTATCCTAGTGCCTTGGTTGTACATTGGAATGTGTTTTTCATCATTTTGTTGGGTAAGACTACATGCCTAACTTTTCGAAACTTAAGTCAAGAAAATGCAATCAATAGCTGTGTGATACTTCTAATAAACTAGATTTTTGTGGCTTTGTATGCAAATCTTTCTCACATATGGGTATATTATTCTACAGCATGTTGAAGATCACCATCTCTACTCTTTAAACTACATGCACTGGGGTGCACCGAAAATGTGGTATGGTGTTCAAGGAAAAGATGCACCACGGCTGGAAGAAGCTATGAAGAAACATCTACCTGTCTTATTTGAAGAACAGCCTGACCTACTTCATAAACTTGTGTGTAGATCCATCTTCAAACTACTTTATCTTTTATTTGCCAATTCAAAGCATTATGATTTCTAAAATAGGAAAATGGACATATATGGTATCAACTTTATTTGTTTTTCAGCTATATATCTTTCTTTTCTTTTACAGGTTACCCAGTTTTCTCCATTCGTATTACAAGCTGAGGGTGTTCCAGTATACCGGTGTGTACAGAAGTCAGGGGAGTTTGTTCTTACATTTCCTCGTGCTTATCATTCAGGATTCAATTGTGGGTTCAACTGTGCTGAAGCAGTAAATGTGGCTCCTATTGATTGGTTACCACATGGACAAAATGCTGTTGAACTATATCGTGATGAGAATCATAAGATATCTATTTCCCATGACAAATTGTTGCTAGGAGCGGCAAGGGAGGCTGTTAGAGCTCAATGGGATAATCTGTTCCTCAAAAAGACAACACTGGAGAGCTCGTTGTGGAAAAATGTCATTGGACAGGATAAGATCCTGGGCAAGACACTTAAGGTAATCTTCCCTTAACGAAATAAAACAAGGCATGTAGATTTGTTTTGGTTCTATTTTTATCATATAGATGGGTGTTCTCTTTTAAAAATTATAGATAGGCATTGAAGATGAATGCATGTGTGATTTTTTTTTAACAAATGTTAATCTCACTTACAATTCTCCTCTTGACTTACTATAATAGATGACATGGTATGCAATGTTAATGTATTTTTCTGTTATTTTTGCTCAGGCACGTGTGGAGAGTGAGTGTATTAAAAGGGAATGTTTTTCGTTTTTACACTCAAGGAAGATGGATGTTAGCTTTGATGCTAATGGTGAGAAGGAATGTTTTCTATGCCACTATGATCTGCATCTTTCTGCAGTTGGTTGTCCTTGTTCTCCAGCTAAATTTGCATGTTTGTATCATGCTAAGCAAATTTGTTCTTGTGATTGGAGCATGAGAGTTTTACTTTTCCGTTATGAGATCAGTGAACTGAATATTTTAGTTGATGCGGTAGGAGGTAAATTGAGTGCAGTACACAAATGGGGAATGTCAGATCTTGGATTGACTTTGAGAGCATATGCCACGAGAAATAAATCTCAAGTAGATGAATCTGCTGGTGAGACTTACTCAGAAGTGAAGCAGGAAAAAATAAATGAAGGTTCTTCATCCAATTTTCTATCATTTAATGAACAAAGTAGAACAGAGAAACAACAAAGAGTGGTAAGTGGGAATGAATCGGGCATGGTTACTGGAACTTCACATGAGAAGGGGACAGAAGATATTCAGTTGCCAAAGGGATTCTCTGACTCCGTTGTGGGGTCATTTAGTGCAAAGCAACTTCCTAAGGAATCATACACTGCACCACATGTTACCAGTACCTCAGGTACATCTGATACAGCAAAAAAACTTGTACATAATAAATGTCACGCTCCCATTTGTTCAGAAGAATATGAGGAACTTCTACGATCATATCCTCATGAAAATAAAGATTCTCCTGGAAATGAACTTGAAGTTCTTGCAAGAGTGGTAAGCTATGATGATAAGGTTGCTTTGTGTGGCCATGTAGACAAAGCTCTTACTCTACATGAGACTACTGCAGCTGTGATGAGTGAACCTGATACTGACATGGTAAAAGTTGCAGTTGAGTCTGATCACCTAGGTTTGGATACAAAAGTCAAGGAAGAAGGAAAATGTGAAATACTCAGAGAGAATACATTCAGATCACATGACCAGCCTTTAAACACAGGCTTTTCGATCAGAAACTCTCATAATATGAACATAACCAAAACTGTAGTGAATTCTGTTCCCGTACTTTTGTCTCCTACACACGAGAGTGAATATAAAAATTGTAACAATGACAATAACTCCCATACTTTTGGTACCAGAGTCGATAAAGCACAAACATCTTCAGAAAATCAATCCTGTACACCAATTACTTTGGACAGGAACAACTTGCAAAGGGGTCCCCGTATAGCAAAAGTTGTGCGAAGAATTATGTGTACAGTTGAAGCTTTGGAATTTGGTGTGGTTCTTTCAGGAAAACTTTGGTCTACTCATCAGGCTATATTTCCCAAGGGTACGCACATGCCTTAGCTTTTATCTTTTTCTGGTCTTTCAGAATTTTCTTTCCTTTATGTAGATACATGAAGGTTGTCATAATTGAAGCCTATGTTATCTTAGAAATGTAGGACAGAAAAATCACTGAATGAGTTAATATTTCCTTTGTTAATTGCAGGTTATAAAAGTCGAGTCAGGTATTTAAGCATACTAGATCCTACACAAGTGTGTTATTATGTCTCAGAAATCCTTGATGGTGGAGTACATGGGCCTTTATTTATGGTGATGAATCTATCTTGTCCCTATCGTTTCAGTTGTTACATCTCAAAGCCACATTAGATTTTTTTTATTTATGAATTTTATGGAACAAAATATGCTTTTTGTGCAATTGTACTTGAGTATGTGCACGTAATTTGCAGTTGTGTAGTAAGTTGTTGGAGCCTTTGAGATAAGAAGTTTACTTAATTGCAGAAGGTAACATATTTCGCTGGACAGTTCCTTGCTTCATTTATTTTATTGATTTAAATCAACAATAGAACAGTAAAGTGTATTACCATACTTGCATTAGTTTTTAACTTTTAAAGAAAGAAAGAAATGAAAAGGAAAAAAATAAAGGAGAGAAAAATAAAAATATTATAATAAAATTTTGATGTTTTTTAAATATTTGTTTAAAATTTATGTTTTATTATGAATAACATTTTTTATATGTCTCTTGTATTCTTATAAACTTTATTTTCTATTTTTTAATTAATTCATGTGAGATTTTGTTAAAACTTAAAAAGATATTAATTATATTATGGAAATAAATATTTATAATTTATTTTAAGATATTATACTCCATAAATTTTTTAATTGTGAAGATTATGGGAATTCTCTCATATTGTATAAATTTTATTGTTTAAAATTTAATTTATTATTTAATAATGTAAACATAATTATTTCAGCCAACCCATTATTCAAGTTAACATAGTGAAAGACATGAATGACATCAAAGAGAAATAAATAGGCCTTCTCTTTCATATAATAAATCAGACTATCATCACCTCCCACAAATAGGATATTTTAACCACTTGTCCAATAATGAATATAATCAATGGGTTAAAGAATATTTTACACAATATGCTACATAGATGTCATGGAGAAAATACACCATATGACAACAATAAATTCATTTTTAAATGTATGAAAATTACTTATGCCAACAAGGACCTGGTCCATATGGATATGTCCCATATGAGCCTCCAACATTCTACATGGAATTAATTTTTGTATAATTCTATTATTTTTAAAGTCATTTGTCTTTGTAAATTGTTTTTATTTATTTGTAAATGATTTAAGAGTAATCATACATGCAACTACTATATTTGTTTCTAACTCACATTTTGTGCATGATAATTACATAAAAAATTTATCTACATATTTTTATATGCTTATCATAACTTGTTTTATCTTATTCCTAAGTTTCAAGTTAAAATTTTAAGTTTTTTTGTTGTTTCTATAAAAGTATTATGTTTCTATTAATATGATTATCTATCCTCGATGCATTTTCTTTTTTCGAAGGATCGATCCTTGATAGTGTTTGTTTAAGCTATGGAATTAGGTGAATAAGTTTCACGTTTTTTTTTAAATTACATAATTTATGATGTAAAGTTTTTGATATGGATTTTTTGATATAGAATGTTAAAGATGCTTAATAAATATTACTGTACATAGTTATGATACATAGTAAAAAATTAAGACAAACATTATGCACCGTTTAAACAAACGGAGCCTTAAAACCATGATATCAACGTTTGGATCTACGGAATAGTAATGTTTTTAAATGATAAAGTGATATGGTTTGAGATATATTGTTATTTGATGACCTTGAGGCATCTTTTCTGTCTGCAAGACATGATGGATGCTGAACCTTCCAATTTTGCAACTGTTATATTTTTCCAGGTTTATGTTGAAAAATGTCCAAGTGAGGTATTCATTCATATATCTCCAACTAAGTGTTGGGATATGATAAGAGAAAGGGTAAATCTTGAAATAAAGAGGTTGCGAGGCCTTGGAAGAGTTGCTGTTCCCACTTTTCAGCTTCCTTGTTCAATTGATGGTCTTGAAATGTTTGGGTTGACTTCTCCTTCTATCATTCAGGTAACTTCATTTTCTTCATCTGTAACTTTATTGGCCAAAATTGTAACGATATATTAGCCTGTAAAAATGGATGTGCCATGATATCTTTTATTAAAAACACGATAGAAAATGGAACAATTACTGATCTTCAATCTTCTATAGAGATTACAATACACTTTAATCTTGTAGTTCTTAATGTTTTTTTAGTCTTTTGACATCACTTCATCCCTTGAAATTTATACAAACCGGACTTTATATGAAGGTTATGGTAATTAGACTGCTCAAAATAAAGGTTAAAGGGTAAACCTAATGGACAATGCTTATACTAATGTAGAGTAGAGAGAGTCTAATTGTAAATTTGTACACAACCGTACCTTCACAAACGTAGTTATTTCTTAATTTTGGACTTAGTAACAGTACTGTTTCATGGGGCTTGCCCTTTGCTCGAAAAAAGATTTCTCTAATCAAAATTATATAATTCAATCTTATGTTCCATAATGCTGTAACATAAAACCCGTAAGGTTAGATTACAAATAATTAAAATAAAGTGAATGTGGCCATCTCCAACAGCCTCCTTGGGAACTTAATGCTAACATAACTATGGTAGTACTTTGCATCAAAGATTCAAGGCATTCCTTTCATGAATTTCCAAATCATATATTTTTATTTGGTGGCCTTCAAATCTTATTTCCATCACCATGTTAGAGAATAACGAATCTTGGTTTTGTTGAACATTGAGATTCTTTGCTATCATTCCCTCCATGAGCCATAAATTTATCTAATAGTCTGATTGGTCGGAGAAAATTTTGGGGCACTAAATTTTAGTTGGAGGTGCCAGTGTGATACAAGGAAAGAAGTTTGTGTGAAAATAGCAAGGCATCAAAGATCAACCTTCTTTCCATCCCTTCTTGCAAGTGACCACCTAGCTTGCGTTCCTGCTATCTGTTCTGTCATTGTATGCAACCCCTACCTTCCATATCCATTAGATGAAAATAAACACAGGCCATTGCTAATGACTGCAAAAATGTTTACTGGTATTGCATTTCATATATTTTTTTGACGAATGCTTTGCCAGTTGAGACTGCAATGCTTCCTTGTAGTAACTGACTGGCATCTGTGAATTTGCTCGACAGGCCATCGAAGCAATTGATCACAATCATGTTTCATCCGAGTATTGGAACTCGAGACCCCAGACAAATAAGCCTCCTATTTTGAGTGGAGATCCCAGTTCAGGAGTTAAAGAAGAGCCTGATGATATCCAAGAGACTTCAATCCCCCCTGGCTTTGATACCCTTCTCAAGGGACTTCTCAACAAAGCTAACTTTGAAGAGTTACAGTTAATGAGTCGGTTGTTAACCAAAGACAAGTTAAGCTCTAACGAGGGAATACCCCAAATTCTAAATGAAGCAATTGGCAGATGCTCCAAATCAAATTTTACCGCCGGTACATAGTAAGTACCTTCAGACCACATTTTTTCATATATGCCGCTAACCTCAACCAGCTTTTTTTAGTCTATTTTTCTTTCATTCATGTAAATCATCAGAGTGTTCATTATAAGGCAAAAACGGTATCAACATTTATTTCAATTATTATCCCACTGGAAATGCCTGGGCAAAAATTCTATTTGTTTGCTGGTTTGTGTTGGCCACTGCCCTACTTTCTCTCTTGCCGCACAAGAACAAAGATAACTGCAACAATAACAAAATAAATAGTAATTTAAATTGCATATGTCAAATAAGCCAAGTAATTACTGTTTGTTTGGTTATTACCTTTTGAGCAAATATGTGGTGCTACATCTCTTTTCCATTGATTTCCTTGTGTTCATGAATTATGAATCCAATCTGTTGATTTCTTTAAAAAAATGAATAAAGTTGAGATCCATATAATAAAATTTTTCTATGTATGTGTTATTATTCTATAATACATTGTATGATAATTAATACTAACTATTATTATTTGCTTTTAGTTAATTATATTTTTTATAGAATTTAACAAGTTAAATAGGTTGTTGAGGTTAAACAGATTGGATTGCACATGTAAATCATTTAATTTCATAAATACGTTTACTGGGTTGGGTTTGGTCTTCTTGTTTATAAATGAGAGCAAATCAATATGCACTCTATTAATTAATTATTTTACCATAGAAAATAAATTTCACCTGTTCATCTTATAATAATTTTTTTTGATGAGGATGATCATGTTTCTTTCCATCTTTTTAAACTGTGATCATTTTTCTAAGATACAGGAATATTCTTATAGATATTTGATTCTTTTAAATATAAGTTTACGAGTGAGCCTGATGTTTAACGTGAGATATATCTATTAAAAAAATATATATATATAAGAGATACTTATTGGAATATTCTTATAAAGATTAATATCGGACAAAAAATTTATTATAATTAAATATAGTTTCATTATTAATAAGAAAATAAAGATATGTAGTCAATTGTCCACAAATTAAGAAGTCCAAATATATGAAGTCCGCATGGGGGAAGAAATTTTAATTCCAAAGACGTCACCACGTGACTTTCCAGTTATTTTCGGTCACATGGTTGGTTATAAAAATAAGAATAACGTTACGTTTAATTGATATCAAAAATTTAATATTAATTGATTTTACAATAGAATTTTGCACGATATCAAAAATTAGGTTACACATATATAGGTGTATTTGGTGATAACTTTTTTTAATTTTGAAAGTTAACTAAAATTAAAGTTGAAATTAGTTTTGTAAATTTAATTAGAATTGTATAATAATTTAGATGATAAAAACTTATAAGTTAAAATTTATACAGTAATAATAATGGTGAAAGTGATTTTAGAAATTAGAAAAAATTATAATCAAACGGAACCTATAGTTGTAAGTGTATTAATGAATCAAAAATATCAAAAAAGTCTCTTGTTAACAAAAACAGACATAAAATTAAATCTAATATATAATGATTTTTTTCATTCATTATCAATTAATTTAAAAGTGAAAATTTCACAGATCTTATCCCAACGACAGTCTTTATATTATGATCTTATTTGAGATCCACTTTTTTTCAAATTTTTATGAATCATTATTATTATATAAATCTTTAAATATAAATTATTATTACATAATTTATTATATAGATTAACTTTCTTTATTTTACTCTTCGTAATTTTTAAAATTAAAACATTTCATTATCAAAAGAGTTCTATAGCGGATTTCATGGGTTGGGTTTTTCGTTATCAAACAACGTCTAATTTTTTTTTTATGTTTTATTTTCACCATTGTCGTTTTCATAGTTGAATTTAAAAAATAATAGCCTTCGTGTGACGAGCCTTTAGATCTGTGGTCTTCTTTATTAAAGGGCTTTTAAATGTGGTTGAGGTTAACGTGATTTGTTATTTTTCTTGAAAAATCAAATCTCGACGATATCGAGCTTTTATCAATTAAAAAAATAGACTTATCGCAGTCGCGTGTCTTTTTTCTTTATCAATTAAAAACAATAGGCTTACGTGTGCATACACGAGTAAAATATATGTTTTTTTTACTGTGATGAAACTCACTTTTATGCGGCCTTTGTAAATTTACAGTGAATAGACAGTACTTTAGTGTCAGAAATCAATCTCAAATAAGTCTTACTACAATGTATGTTATAAATCATATATATATATATATGGAAAAATAGGAAGTCACTTTTATAGGTGATTGTTTGATCATAGTTAGACGACAGAGAGAGTGACGGGAAAAGTAAAGAGAGAGAGAGTGAAAAAAAATTCTCCCACCATTGTTACCCGCGCAAAAGACCTGTGATTCTTCTTCTTAAAGTAGTCTTTTATTTTAATACAAAAAGAAAATCGCATTTTACCTGTGATTCCTTTTCCCAATCGTCTTCCCATCTATTCTTCTTCTCTTATCGTTGAATAGAACATGGAATTAAGTGTATTGATTATATTTTCATTTAACATGAAAGAATATTCATATGGAAAAAAATGTTAGATCGACAAACTATTAATTACCTTAAGTATTTCAGTACATGGTACAAAGTAAAATATGTTTAATCTGAAATGTATGAGTTGAACAACAAATATATAGGTAAAATGAAACCACACTTTTAATTAAAGAATCAACTATATTTTACTTTGTACTGATTTGGCTATCGGGTAAAACACATGGCAGTCGGCTTGAAAGCCAATACATGTCCCCAACTGCCAGTTCCTCGGCTCCTTCTCGGGTGGTAAAACTCGTTATCACCCCACTCAGCCGAGTTTAGGTTTCGGGTATGCACATAGCAGTCGGCCCACAAGCCAGTACATGCCCCTGGTTGCCAGTTTACCGACTCCCTCCCAGGTAGTAAAACCCCTTATCATCCCCCACTTAACTGTTAAATTCATTTATATAGTCTCAAGTCTTTTAATATAAATATTCGAAAGATATCTAGAGTTATACCCTTAAAACACCTAAGTACTATTCTTAACTTAAAAATTGAATTTCACATGTTTAACTTAAAAATCTCATGTGCTTTGCTAAAACATCAATCATTTATGCTTAAAGTTATGGTTCTTTAGTTAAAACGCCAACACTGTTTACACGTGCACTTTAAAATGCACACGCTTGACTTAAAAAATCATGTGTTCATGTTAAAACGCTAGTCTTTTAATACAATTGTTCGGTCTTTTAATACAAAATGCCGAATCTTTCATCGACGGTAAAATTTGATGACCCGCATACCCAGCACTGATCTGGTTGCCAGGTAAAACACATGGCAGCCGACTCGAAAGCTAGTACACGTCCCTAACTACCGGTTCCTTGGCTCCCTCCCAGGCGGTAAAACTCGTTATCACCCCACTCAGTTGAGTTTAGGTTTCGGGTAAGCACATGACAATCGGCCCGCAAGTCAGTATATGCCATCGGCTGTCGGTTCGCCGACTCCCTCCCAGGCGATAAAACTCCTTATCATCCCTCACTTAACTGTTAAATTCATTTATATAGTCTCAAGTCTTTTAACATAAATATTTGAAGGATATCCAGAGTTATACCCTTAAAACGCCTAAGTACTATTCTTAACTTAAAAATTGAATTTCACGTGTTTAACTTAAAAATTTCACGTGTCTTGCTAAAACACCGATTATTTATGCTTAAAGTTACAATTTTTTAGTTAAAACATCGACATTGTTCACAGGTGCATTTTAAAACGCACACACTTGACTTAAAAAATCACGTGTTCATGTTAAAACGTTAGTCTTTTAATACAATTGTTCGGTCTTTTAACACAAAATGCCGAATCTTTCATCGACGGTAAAACATGTGGTAGTCAGCTTGAAAGCCGGTACACATCCCCAGCTGTCGGTTCCCTAGCTTCCTCTCGGGCGGTAAAACTCGTTATCACCCTACTCAGCCGAGTCTCGATTTTGGGTAAGCACATGGCAACCAGCCCGCAAGCCGGTACACGCTCCTAGTTGTCGGTTCGCCGACTCCCTCCCAGGCGGTAAAACTCCTTATCATCCCTCACTCAACTGTTAAATCCATTTATATAGTCTCAAGTCTTTTAACATAAATATTTGAAGGATATCTAGAGTTATACCATTAAAACGCCTAAGTACCATTCTTAACTTAAAAATTGAATTTCATGTGTTTTACTTAAAAATCTTACGTGCCTTGCTAAAACACTGATCATCTATGCTTAAAGTTACGACTCTTTAGTTAAAACGCCGACACTGTTTACGTGTGCACTTTAAAACGTACACACCTGACTTAAAAAATCATGTGTTCATGTTAAAACACTGGTTTTTTAATACAATCGTTTGGTCTTTTAACACAAAACATCGAATCTTTCATCATGTATGAACTTAAACTTTCACGTGATGAAAGATTGTAGGATATAGCTTATGAACTTAAACTTAAACTTAAACACCAATCTTTCAAGTTCTTACAACATATGCTTGTAAGATTGTATGATATAACTTAATTAATGTTTAGTCATAATTTGATGATAATTTAAAAGTCGTAATTATATTTGCTAATTATCTATGTAGTTATTAATTGAACATAACTGGAAATATTGAACTTAATGTTAAATTATTTAACACAGCATGTAATTAAAATATTTTTTAATTCAAAATTAATTAATTAAAAATCAAATCCACCCTAATATTTTCATTAAGGATTTTACAAATTATAAGAATATTTCACAAATAAATTGAAGATAGATTTAATAATTAAATCAATTAATTAAAAATATAAAATACAAAACCACACATATTTTATCACTTCATCAAAAATTTAAGTCATTGATTTAAATAATTTATTAATCACTTACTCCAACATATTAAAATAATAAATTAATGCATATGTTA
>JAMKPZ010003930.1:0-42037 GCA_024699675.1 Amphibolis antarctica | reverse complement strand
TGTTTGACGTCAGTATGTGATCGTTTTACCACGAAATGGGAGATAATGCAGTTTGCTTCTGACGGAGGAGGAATACCAAAAATTGGCGGATGACACCATTGAGGAATTGCATGAAAAGATTGAGGCAAGTCGGGTTTATTTCTTTTTATCAAAAATACGATATTTTCTTTGTGCAGTGCTCTTCCTTTGTTATGTGTATGTAGAAAGAGAGAAGGAAGCTCGGAGATGTGTAGAAAGCCAGAATATGGCAGTGAACAGTAGGTCCTTGTAGGTGGAAAGAGATATCTAAGGCATGCAGATGTGAAGAGAAATAGGATATGCCCATAAACAGTTTACTTTTAAAAGGAGATTCAACAGTTATTATCTTGTTTTAATAATGAACTGATAAAAGAAGAAGGATAAGGGTATTTAAGTATCCATCTACATTAAATTTATGAAAGCCAAAAATGAACAGGAAAAGACAAAAACAAGACAATGTTATTCAGGATTGATTGAGCTAGGAATACATATGACTATACGTAAATTGTATTTAATATTATGACAAATAATTACAAGGCTAATATAAAACTTTGTAGATTGTTTAAACAATGCCTAGGTTCCCAAGTCTTTGTCTAGGTGCCCAAGTATGATAGGGACACTCAAGTAGGTCTCTCGTTTTTTACATTAATTAAAAAATGAATTTTCATTTTCAAAGTAGTCATAGTGAAAGAAGATATCAAGGCGACATCTCCTGAACAATCAGATGTTTGGCTTACAAAACGATAATAGGATTAGCCCACATGGTGTTGGCCTCACCCCCTCTAATATTGAAGTTAAATGGATGTATGGATGAGGTAGATTAGGTTTAGAGCATGGAACATACCTTGAAAGCCACATTTATTGTAGTATTTATACTCACAGTGGTAGGTTAGGGTAGTTGGCAACCAACAAATCTTGGCACAATGTCATCCTTGTAAATGTAGCCAAATGACCTTATCTACAGCATATGATAGATGCAATCATAAAAGAAGAGCTAGGTATACAAGAATTGACATATTCGAAAGTGATGAACAAGTATCTGAGTTCAAAAAAAAACCTCAATTGTTACATTAATACTTTGAGGAAGCCATAGCTTGCTTATATACAATGTCACCATCATGTATGATGGATGGATGTCTTCCTTGAGTAAGTAGATCATCAACTTTAAGGTATATCATGATACTTAAAGTCTATTGATGTTTTAGAGTATGTCAAAGATTATAAGTATTTGTATAAAGTGATTTCTGATGTTGTTGAGGAGATTGGGCCATCAAATGTGGTATAAGTGACAGATAATGATGTCAACTTCAAGAAAATTGAAAAGAAGATAATCGAGAAGTACCTCAATTTTTAGGCATCATGTGCAACACATTGTTTTGATCTTATATTGAAGGACCTTAGAGGAATGAAGTGAATAGAAAAAAACTATAAAATTAGATTGGCTTATTTGTAACTACATTTACAATCAGTCATTCCTACCATCATACATGAGGTCACAAGGAGTTCATGGTGGTGACTTAATATCCTAAAATTACTTATTTCACTTTCAAATACCCACTTCTGTCCATGTTTGACAAGAAGGCTAGATTCAGACACATGTTTAATTTTAAGTTGTTGTACAAACATTCAAAAAATGAGATCCTAATTGGTAGGAAGGTCACATCTTCATGAATAATCACACATTTTGAGAGAAAACTAGAAAATGTGTTGCAGTTATGAAGCTTATTTCAAAGGTTTTAATATTGGCTGATGGGGGTATGTGACTTAGTACCACAAAGTACAAAGACATACTTCAATATTATTTAGGAAAAATGGTTCAAGATGCTTTTTTATCTATTGCATGCTGCTGGTATGCAATTATTTATGTATACATGTAATGCCATTTTAATCTTAAATGTTTATATTCTTATTGCCTTTTGCTTGATATGCACTATTCTATTTGAATCAATGGTTTTATTATGAATAAGAGCTTGGTGGCTATGTTTATCTCATCACTTCATTGGAGATTATTATCAATAAATTCAAGCCACATGTTGAAACTCTCGTACAAGCCCTGAGTGAGATAAAAAATCTTTAGAAATTGTTTGGGTGGTTTTAAACACTTTGGAGTTATTCATGTTATAAAAACTATACCTCTTGGTAAGTACTTTTGAGCAATGATTGTATCTTTATTTGAAATATTTTAATTTTTTAATGGATGTACTAAATTATTAATTTTTATTTTTTCTTTTCAGCTGAATGATGGGTGATCCATGGGATAGACACCCCTTGTTTGATGAAGATTGCAAAGGTTTAATAATATGATCTTTGTTCACCACAATATGAGGCTTCATATGTAGAATAATTGATAATGGATACAATGATAACTTAGGTTCAATTAATTTCTCTTTCACCTATGAAAATTTGAGGGATGAAGATTCTATTACACAATGGATGGAAGAGAACAACAGATCAATTATTGATGAGTGTCAGAGGTCAAACCAATAAATTTCAGAGTAGTTAAGTGTTGATATTGATAAGTACACTCTTTACAATCTCATAGTGTTGGAAGAAATTCAAGCTTAGAGTTAAATGTAAACTTTAATGATGATCCCATATAGTTCTAGACGATGATAACAAAAATGACAGTAATGGTGATGATTGTAGTAGTGGCAATAATATTCCTTAGACTATGTTAGAGGTTTTTTGTCTATTTATAGGAGAGAGGCTTTTACCTATGCCACTGAGGATCAAGATTGTGAAGGTAGGTTATCTTATAGACATAATTATGAACCATTACCATATCGTCACACAAAGAAAAAGATAATAATTACTGATGATACCTGGTATGTGGCATCAAGAGGTGGGCAATTCAATTCATTATTGTCACAAAGTTTTACTGGTTTACAAATATATTTTCTTGAACCTCAACCTTAACCTCAAAGTCAAGATCTTTATACATATAGTTTTTATAAAATAACCATATGACCTATCTAATTACTACTTCAATAATACATCAACAAATCCTTTCCATCACATGAACCAAGTCACTATATTTCAAGTCAACATAGTGAATGAGATGTAAGATTCAATTATGGAGCATGCAACCCTTTCTAACTATTAACAGAACACTTGTCACAACAAAGAAAAGCCTACAATCACACAACTCAATGGCCATCTCTTCCCTTAGAAGAAGTTGAGGATGCCATCATTATACTTCGTCTTTCCCAAAAATGGGATATTTTGTACGTGTACCTGATTTACAATATTAGTAGTAGGTTGTAGAGTATCATACCAATTATGCCACTCAGATGAGATGGAACCATTTAGTGGTTTCCAATTACTACAACATTGAGACTTACACAAAAAGGTACAAGTAATTTGATTGGAATTTGATAATGGAATATTAAGCAGTGCATTTTTTATCTTTTTTTCTCTTTTTTCTTTTTTTTTCTCTTTTCCATGGACTTCCACCATTTTTTAAAACAATTTTTATCGTAATTTTTGTTTCATTTTTTCTTCTCTATTCCCTTTTTTTCATTTTATTTTCTCCTTTTTTTTTCTTTTCTCTCCCTATTTTCTTTCTTTTCCTTTCTTGTTAATGTGCCACACTTCCTCACTCTCTTTTTTGTGCCACCTAGTG
This sequence comes from Amphibolis antarctica, assembly GCA_024699675.1. Taxonomy (NCBI): domain Eukaryota; kingdom Viridiplantae; phylum Streptophyta; class Magnoliopsida; order Alismatales; family Cymodoceaceae; genus Amphibolis; species Amphibolis antarctica. The sequence continues at coordinate 38,397 of JAMKPZ010003930.1, read as the reverse complement.
GAACCCTAAGGTGTTGGTGGTGGTGCTATCAAAGACAAGGTGGTTTCCCCACAACTCTCCTAGTATGGCATAGTTGAAAGGGGACTTGCGGCTATTGCAAGTGAAGACATTGGGGATGCCAGAAGTGTACAAAAGGGGGATGGTGGTGTTGAGTTTGGGGAGGATGGGGATGACCATGGACAATAAGTGGTTCTGCACATGAATCACTAAGAGGGCATGTCTTGGGGTTAGGGCTTCTCTTTCAGATGTTGTATTTGGTGTAAGAGGAGCTATGAAGAGATTGGAGGATAAGGAGAAAGGTGATGCAAGAGAGAGGAGTGGCCAAGCCAAGAGGTGATGATGGTGAAAAAACTAGGCAACCAGCATAGGAGATGGGTGGTGATCGCTAGTGATTGCAAAAAATCTAGGTGATTGATGTAAGGGAAGGGTTGCAACAGCCGGTGGTGGTTGGGAGGAGGATAGTGATTAGATTTTCCCTTCTCCCTACTTAGATTTCACACTTTATTGACCCCATTCTTTCCATTTTCCTCCTTATGAACCCCATCCTGACTGTCTAAGCCTACATATTCAACTTCACAAGCATATCTGCCTCAACCATTATATCTGGCTTGAAATGTCTACATCCCCTTCATTAATTGCACAATATCTGGCTATGAACTTTTTCATTAATTTTCCTTCACATCAATATCATGGGTTTGTCATTGAACACAAAATTATTTTACTCATACGATGCACAATAACAAGAACAAGGCCTAGGGGATTTTGAACTAGTCAAGGATTCCACTTGGTATTAAGCTGTACTAAGGATTGTATCTTTTTCCAATGTTAAAAACATTTTCTCTAATAGTATACTGTATTTTATTATACTCAAAGACTTTAAATGGGTAGTGTAATGCATTTTTAATTTCATAAATGCTTAAAAAATTATTTTGATTATTACTAGATATGTATTTTTGATTACTTTAGAGTCTTAAAATTTCATGTTCTTCCCACTTGTTCAATTGAATTGCAGGTGTATGGTGATGAAATCCAACTAGATGGTTTTGATATCGATTATGGGGTAAGGACAATTTATAGCCTTTTCTATTCTTTAGTAAATTATATATCTGTAATTTATCTTTGAGTGGTAATTGGTTTTGACTTCAAAAGGAATAATATATTCTCTATTACTTAATAGAATCAAGTGTTGACCATAAAGCTTGGAGATTTGGGAACTTATGTGATAAACAAGCAAACTCCCAACAGGCAAATCTGGTTGTCTTCACCTGTGAGGTACTTACAACTTGCATTGATAGCATTTAACTACCAAATACTGATTGTACTTAACCTGCATTTTTTAATTAGTTGCCAATTAATTGGGATTCCCTGATATCATTTCTTTCTATTAGAATTTATATATGAAAGTTTTGTACAATTCAAGTAATTTTCATTATCAGGCATTTGTTTATGCTTTTTTTTAACCAGAAAGTTAACTAAATCAGTGAAGATACACAGAGACTCAAATTTTTTTTTTGAGCAGCACTAGAGAAATCAAGAGGAAAACATGTGGCTTGTTTGTAACAATTACTCATTCTTTATTGTGCTCCATTTGTTCTTTTTTTTTCTCACTTTCTCTTAACTTTGCAAGTCTGGTTGATCTTATTTAATAAGATTCCTCCTCTTTTCCAAAAAGGGTGGCTTACATAAGTCATAGGTATAATAACATAAATCTAGTTAGAAGATATTAGGGAAAGATGATTAGGGTTTTTCTATTATTGTAACGTGATTTTCTTGTGCCATAGAGTGGACTAGGCCTTTGCCTCTGTAGGACACTCTATACCAGGTCCATGAGCTTAAAGAGGACGAGTTGAGCCTTTTAAAGACCCAAGTAGGTGTATTAGGGTGAACGGTCCTTTAGGGCCTAAAGAAGAGTCGCCGTCTAGTCTAATAAAGGTTAAACTACAAAAATTTATATGATGCATGCTTACATGTGAGTGACATCATGCTTAAAGGATAAGACCCATTGTGGTCTAATCAGAGAGTCTAGAATAAGTTTTTCGGGTACGTGTGGTGAATGTGTTAGGTATCTCACATGTCCAACTTAACCTCTTAAGTAGTTTATTAGGTGTTAGTCTATATGATACATTTATGCATTCTAAGTGTGAAAATTTGTGAATTAGGATTTTAGGCCTGTTAAGGCTCGAAGAGATATTGGGGCTTTGGGCCCGTGAAGAAGTTGGCTAAAGAAGCCTAAAAGAAAGTCGTGAACATTTCTACACTTATGTAATAAGTTGGAAATGGGCCTAGTGGGCCTAGTCTATATGCAATTATAGACTAAATCTAGGATAAAAAATCAAACATAATGTATATGATGCATGACATTAAATGCATGGGTTTTTTAGGATTTAAAGTATGAGACCTTCATGCAGCATGAGGTATTATGCGATATGATGTATGAGTTATTTACTTAAATTTCATCTTAGTAATCCATGACTCACCTTTTCTAGGGTGTCCCCCAAATTTAGTTAGGGTCGATACATACAACCTTGGAATGATGCATGGGTATGTAAAGTGTATGCTATAACGATATTGCGATAAATAAATTGTAAATTCTCATGTGATTACACCTGAGGAGGTCAAACAATTATTCAGTAATTAAAATAGATTAATTACTAGATAAAGCAAACAAGCCCATAAGCTTCCTTATAGTGAAGGGAAAAGAGTTATACTCATTTCCTTAAGTAAAACAAGATATCATGCAAGATATTTGATAAGTTTATTTTTGTGCAATTTATATTACTTAATTTTAATGATTATAGTGCTTCACAGAGTATTTATTCTTGTTCTTAGCAGACATTATAGGTTAAATTAAATTACAAGAGGTTCATTGCAAAAGAGAATCAAATAAATAAATTCGGTGAAGCACCCTGCAATTTCTATCTTATGACTAAGAGATTAGAGGAGGAATTTGAATAATAATTATTGTAAAGTTATTTTTATAAATTGCATGAACTTATGGGGTGATGTTGCAATTTTTGAAGTCATCCTATAAAAACCTCACGTAGGGTTACGTGCAAAAGGACCATCATTCTTGCTCCCATTTCTCTCGACGGTTGGTGCAAGCTCATCCAAAAGGAGGTACATCGACGTTGTTGCAGTGCTTCATCCATTATGTTATTTCATGAGGTGCTTGAAGTGATTTTTGAGTTCTTTCATCATCAACTAGGCTGCTTCCAACTTGAGGAGAAAGTGGAGGTGAGGACTTGAGGACACAAAGACTTCTATTGAAGTATAGGTGAAGTTGTTGCATGAGGTAGTTCTTCTTGTAGGAAAGGACAGAAGGTGGTCTTTAGGTAGAATATTTATTTAATTTTTGCTACTATATTGTATGCCTACAAACTTATCTTTAAAATCAAAACAAAACTTTTATTAATCTTTTCTATCGATTTTTCCACATTTTTCTCAAATTTCTCAGTGGAAGTACTGTAGCCTTATTTTTTACTATTTTATTAAGATTTAGTTTGTAGTCGCATATAGACTAAGCTCACTAGGCCCATTTTTAGCCCATTACATGTGTGTGGAAATGTTTATGACTTTCCTTTAAACTTCTTTAGCCAACTTATTCTCAGGCCCATCTCTTTAGGCCCCAATGGGCCTAAAACTCCAATTCACATGTTTTCACACTTAGAATGTATAAATGCATTATATAGACTAGCACTTAATAGACTACTGAAAAGGCCAACAAGTTGAGCATGTGGGGTGTGTAACACCTTCTTCACGTGTACCTAGAAAACTTATTCCAAACTCTTTGATTAGACCTTAATGGGTCTTATCCTTTAAGCATGGTGTCACTCGCATATAAACATGCATTACATAGGTTTTTCTAGTTTAACCTTCGTTAGAATAAGTGGTGACTCCTTGGGCCCTAAAGGCCCCCCCGTTCACCCTAATCTAACCCACCTGGGTCCTAAAGGCCCTGTTCACCCTAATCTAACCCACCTGGGCCCTTAGAGGTCCCAACTTGTCCTCTTTAAGCTTGGTGTTGAGTGTCCTATAGAAGTGGAGGCCTGGTTCACTCTGTGGCACAAGAAAATCATGTTACAATTACTAATAATGATTACATATAGGTATAGTAAACATATCCTCAAATACCCAAATACACACACTCAACACTCCCCATCAAGCTAGAGAATATAAATCAATCATTCCCAACTTGTTACAAAATTCTCTAAACACTCTAGTGCTTAAAGCCTTAGTGAAGATATCTATACATTGTTGAGAAGATCTGGTATAGGGAATACAGATAGTGCTAGCAAGATAATGTTTTCGAACATAATGATAATCTATCCTCTATGTGCTTGGTGCATTCATGGAATGTTACATTACTAACAATGTAAATGGTAGTTGGGTTATCATAATGCATATTCATGGGTGAGGAGACTTTTACACCAAGCTTGGTTAAGAGAGACTTTAGCCACACCATCTTACTAGTAGTTTGTGACATTGATCTATACCAAGGAAAAGTTCATAGTAGGCCTTTCACTAGTAAAGAGTTATTTACAATCCTTGAGAATAAATTCAAAGGAAAGGGAAAGGACAAATCAATGAAATATAAGGGCAAGGTAATCATATAAAACAAAATTAGAAATAGGATGTTAGGTAGAAGAGCGGGTACCTTTTTACAAAGCAATGGATTGGTCAAGGTTGGTGGGGGTAGTATTCGTAGTTGGAGGGGAGACCAAGGCAGGAGCGTCGAGGCATCCTATGTCTCTAGTACACTTACAAGGGTTGTAACAAAGGACAAGGAAATGGCAATTAACCATAAGAGTGATAGAGGACACTTGAGTCAATAGGAAGAGGACAAGGCATAGAATTAGCAAGGGACACAGAGGCACTAGAGAAGTAGGGGGTACTCTTAACCAAATTCACATCGACAGAGACAAGGTAGCAATGATTGGGATGGTGATAACAATGATACCCTTTTTGAGTATGAGAATACCCCACACAAATTTGATGGAGCAGGGTGAAAGCTTGCCAAGACTTGGAGAGTGGTTTCTGTCAAAAGTCATGCACCCAAAGACTTTGGGTGGTAATCAAAGATCTCCTTGTTGGTGGAAAACCACCTAAGAGAAATATCTCCCCCTAATGGAGAAGTAGGCATACGATTAATGACATAACAAGCTGTGTAGACAACATCATACCATAGAAACTTAGGAACACACATCTCAACCATCAAGGTACAAGCAACATCAAGAAGATGGTGATATTTATGCTTAGACACACCATTCTGTTGAAATGTATGAGCACAAATGGTTTAATGAAGAAATTCTAAAGCATTATCAGTACGAAAACAATGTCAAATTGAGTTTGTATTTCATTAAATAATTATCGAGAACACCAAAAAAATGTTGATGATTCTTTAATAGATATAACCAAGAGATTCCTTGAGAAATTTGTCAACAAATACAACATAATAGTGAAAGTCAGAAATAGATGCGACCCTAAAAGGGCCTCAAATATTGCAATGAACTAACTCAAAAGGACTAGTAACAGTAAATAACTTCTCTATTTTTTAGGTAACACAAAATTGTTTATTCAAAATGCAAAACTTACACTCAACAAGACTAACAGAGATAGATGGAAGAGAAGCCTTTAGCTTACAAAAAGATGGATGACCAAGATGTCGGTGCCACAACAAAGACAAGTCACCAAAAGTCATAGCTACAGCAAGCCCAAAAGGAGTCTTGTTGACTAAAACGTAAACATTGTGCCCAGGCTCAAGGCCCAAACCACCTGTTTGCAGATCTTAAAAGGTACAATAGTGTGGTCTACCTCTTTTTTAAGAGCAAATGGGTTATTTTGTGTAGATTTTGGTGTAAAAGAATTTGTAACACAAAGATATTAGATCAACATGAATGGTGAACCTTCGTTTAAAATACCTTGTGCATCAGTAGTAAGAGGAGCAAAAGTATAGAACAAAAAGCTTTCCTTGCCTTCCTTTTATGGGAATGGTGGAAAGTGAAATGCAAGTGACTCTATGATAATGTGGAAGGGGTCCGTTACGAGTATCAAGCAAAAGGTTTTTTATAGTTTCAGGGATTTCAAAGTGGCCTTTAGTTAGGATTTGTACCATGTAGAATTGAAGTATGATGGTGGCAAAAGGTTGCACTGGATAAAATGGATTAGACTTCTAGTGGGGTTGGTTAAGCTTAATGTTGATAGGGTAGTTGCAAACAGTGGTAGAGCAGTTGGTGGTGGTATTGTTAGAAACTACGAAGTTGATATTATTGTGGCCTTTAGTGAGAAGTTTCAGATGTCTTCCATCATTGGGGCAGAAATTAATGCTTTATATGTGGGACTCACTTTATGTGAGGGAGCTGTCTATCCTTATTAAAGGAGTGTAAGTGGAAATTGACCAGAAGGTGGCCTATGATGCTATTAAGGAAAGCAGATGCCTGGACTCTCTGGTTAGGCATTTGTGTTCGGATTTGGTTCAATTGATGAATAAAGCTCCTACATTTAGCAATGTTTTCTACAAAGGTAATTTATTTGCAAACCAACTTTCCAAGGAAGGATTTAACAACCAAGGATAAACTCTATTCTATGATAGGATGAGCTTGAAGGTGACTGCCACCTCTAGGTTTCCAACCAAGGATTTAACAACCAAGGCTCATAGGAAATTGCTTCTAGATTAGTTGGAAATTCCATGTTACAAGACTCATAGGATAAACTTCTTGGAAACCTAGAGGAAAAGTGGGTGGGTGACCAGATCCCAAGGGTGTTAGAGTTGGTGTACCAAACCTTAGCTATGGGGCCAGGTTCAGTGGACCTTAGTCTGATGTTCAAACTTCCAGTTAGGCTGGTGTCAGAAATCCAGAGGCAATGTCAGTTGACCAAGGTTTGCAGGGTCTGAAGGATCAATGTTATTGTGTTCAGATGACTACCACTACAGTGTTCAGACAATTGAGTAGCTATGCTCAAAAAGTCTTTGCTTGGTTGACTGGACTCTTTATTTAGTTGACAAGAGTCTGTGACTTGGGTATGATCGGACTTTCGGACCACCTAGTGGACACCTGGGGTTCTTCTTGGAAGAATGTATGGTGTCTATTCCAAATTTTGAAGTTGTTTGTTTTCTTGTGGTTTTTTTGTGTTAGTTATTTGTCATAAGTTTCAGCCTAGCGCCCCCACATTGTAACCATGAATAGATTGGAGATTTTAAATAAAAAAGGTTCTCCTTTCAAAACTTATCCCATGGTATCCTTATTTTAGAATGGTCAATAGCTGCTTGCTAAGGTGGAAGCCATCAATTCTCCTATCACATTAGAACCTAAGACCAACACCTTTGCCCATTACTTACTATCATATTGACAATCCCTCAGCCTCCAATGTATCCCTTTGGAGACTAGTTATCCTCTTATTGCTCTAGTTCACTCCCTTAGTTACCCATAGACCTTGATGTTTAACTTTGCCTAAGTATCATAATCACTTTTTCCTGCAAAATAAAATTTAAGCAACAGTTATGCAAGCCTAATGCACATTCCCACATTTATCTGCAGGCCTTTTTCCATGAAACTAGTTGGAAGCCAAAGTGATGCAATTTACCTCTTACTTTATAAATGAATTATTGTATAATGCCTTCAAGTCATCTAACCACATTGAGAAGAACTCCCTTAGAGGATAGGTCTCTTAGGTACACTAATTGGAATCTAGTGATCTATAAGTTTGAATGGAGACTATCAGATTTGAAAGTATCCATTTCATGGGGTGGTAAACTAACTTTGTTGTCTTCCATTTATCTAATCTACCTATCTACTTCAACCCTATCTCTAGGATCTTTGATTGTGGCGAGTGGCAAGTTGGATATGATTGTGGCAATTACTGTGGTAGGTGGGAAGAAAGAGAACAATTGAGATTATCCTCTTTTCCATTAGTCCAGAGTTTAATGGCCTAGAGAAGAGGAAGTTTAGGCTTTCCTGACCTTCATACCTTGGTTGGCCATCTCTTTCAGGGAAATGGTTGGGCATCTCACACAAGGGGTGTGTGTGTGTGTGCATGCACGTGCGTGCATGCATGCATGTGTGATTGCCAAGTCATCTGACAGGATTGGTTTGGAATATTCCTTTCCATCAAGATGTTAGGTACTAAGTTTTAAAAATATACTTTTCTTCTCTCTTTATTATAATTGATGGGTCCAAAGCTTCTCGGGGAATCTTCAACATTTTTAGTTGGAGTTGGGGTAGGTAGAATACCTTTTCAGTGGCTTTCTACAGGGTCTTTTGTTATGGTGTTCTGTATATTTGGAACATCTTGGCATCCACATAAGTTCTGATGTTTGGTTGGTTGAATTCATGAGGTGGTTCTGACTGAGGTGGTTTGTAGAGAAAAGGATTGTGGTTGGCCAGTAGGTGTACTTTCTATGGGGATGTAGTGGTAACAGTGATGGACATTTCTTCTTTCAGTGCCTGAAGATTACTGTCTGGTTGGATGTGGTGGTAGGCCCTTCTTGGTGTTGCATTGTGTGTCTTGCTGAATTCTGGGTGTTTTGGCAGTTGGGGTCCTTGTTGGATGGGTGAAGACACAGTATTTGGTAGTTTCTACCCTTGCTTGTTGGTATCTCAGGTGGGTAGAGAGAAGAATAGGAGGATTGTTTAGAGTGTAGCTTGCTCATTCCATGGTTCTAATTTGTTGGACGCTAGGACTCGTGGGGCATGTTTTTGAGGTGTCTTTGAGGGGTTGCAGATATCTTGGTACAGTTGGGTTGGTTGGCTAGCTAGAGTTATGTTTTTGTGGTTGTATCTCCTGTACTACTCTTTTCGTGTCTTTTCTAGTTTGTCCTCTTGGTGAACTATTGCTTTGTACTCCTTTTGTGATTTTATGGTATTTTGCCTTGCTTATTGTTCAAAAAACCACACTTATAGGAATTCTGAAGAGAGAGAGAGAGAGAGAGATAAAGGATCAACGGATTGGAGAGTACAAGAAATGATAGTTTCCCTCCAAAAGATGGAAATTTGTGTAGCGCAATCCAAGCGATGCTGATCAAAGATCATACCAATTGGTTTAGTTATACCAATAATAAAGCAGCAGACCTAATCAATTTTAAACAAACACAGATATATACACAATACCTGGGTGATCTTAACAGATCTTTTGGTGGATCTAGTTTGTTTTATTGACTTGTAGTTATATTCATATGTTCATGGATCAATTTTAGTTTTAAGATATTATTCATTCTTCTTTTTTCAGTGGAGGGTATGAGAGGTAACATGATGGATTTAATTATGGATTTTGTAAGTTGTCCCCTTCTAAGGGCTTTAATCCAAAATGATTTATGCATTCAATCATCATGCCCTTTTATGAACGAGGGAATTTATGAATATGAACGTGTTGGACAAAACCTATATTCAATTGCAAACACATAATTTAAGAAGAGTACATATAATAACATTTAAAGTTGATTACATTCTAGTTAGCAGAACAAACTAAAATTCTTCCTAAAATTTGGATTAAGGATGGATAAGGAAGTTCTAGTAGGTTAGTAGCATCAGTGACTAAGGCTGTGTTTGTTGCAGTTGTAAAATACTATGCACCACCATTTTCTACTATGCACCATACAGTCTACAATACATGTTATCAAATAAAAAAAATACAATACATCATGAAAATTGAAAAGTTGATTTGATGTGTTAAAAAAACTTCTCTAACAACACCATCTTTCCCGCTTTAACAACACATCACATCAATTATTATATCAAAGCATATTATTTTATTCATTAATTATAAGTTGATTTAACATGTCAAAATAACTTCAACAACAATACTTTCCCCACTTCTCCAACAACATCATCTTCCCGACTTCTCCAACAATACCATTACATCAATTATTATATCAAAGTATATTACTTTATTCATTAATTATTACAACATTCAAAATAACATATCATTTCATTCTTATCGTAAATCGTATATTTTCTAAAATAACGTGAATCTCACCTCACTTATACCCTTGCAACAAATGCAGCCGAAGAATACAACATCTCTACCTCCATTGAGTCAAATTGTATAACTTAACACTATCATTATGGAGGCTAAGAAACTCTTCCTTAACCCCACAATTACCATGGAATAGCATGGCCTGACCTTCACCTAGCCTGATTAGACTATACCCTTCACTCCACCAACACTATTTATAAGCCTTGTGGAGCTCATCCCAAATGAACACTTATCCCAAATTGCCCATCACCTATGGAATGCTACCAATCCAGGGCATGACAATCACATGATTCATTGCTTGTACCATTTGCTCCATGAGCAGCCCAAGGAAGCGTTGGAATAATTCTTGCCTTTGTAGGATTGATGAGTTCCACCTTCAGATGTCATGTTCTTTTGCACTACACCCAATTGGATTTTAGTTCTTCCCTACAACCAAGCATACACATCCACAATGGTGAATTCCATCACACAAAGTCGAACCACATCTACATAAAACTCACCAATGCCCCAAACCAAAACATTTTAGGCAACAACTCCCTTGCTTGTGTACTTCCCAAGATCATCGTATTTCCCTCCTTCACCATTGTCACCAGTCTCTCTATTGGCAAATGGAGTAGAGGCCGCTTATTTTGGCTCCTCATTGCTATCCAAGTCATTCTCACGTTCATTACTGGATTTTGTTTTATGCGAATTTGAGGTCCTCACTTCAGTGAATCTTTATTTTTTATTTTTTTGAATCTGAATATTTATTTTATATTTGTTATATGATGTTTTATAATAAATTTTTGTATGTTGTTGCATTTTTTTGATTATTTATAAATTATTACTTAGTAATATAATGTCTCGTCCATGCCTATTTATACCCTAAATTTTAGAAAATTGCAGAATTCCTGAATCCATGTTTTGTTGTATCAGAATCCTGAATTGGTATCCATGCTTAAAAGAATTATTTGTTACTATCACCATGTTTTCACAAATCTATTGAATACCAAAACTCATTTCTAAAGCATGTACCATTTTCACTAGTTTGTCAAAAGTGTGCTCCACCGAATATATTTTTGTTGAACCTATTCTGGAACCCTAACCGAGTTCAAAATCACAAAATACTCGTGCATTGAATGGTTCATAAAAAAATGATTTCAATCTAGGATTCTCAAACTTTAGAAGTGTTTATTTTTCAAGGATTCATATAATTATTTTTTGGATAGTGTACCTCTTTATTGATATTGTAAAGGAGGTGCCACATCAAAACAACTTGAAGATACGAACTAACCAGGGTTCTGCATGAACTGTAATTTTTGAGTAATCCCTGATGTGACAACTATTACCCTAATATAAAATAATGGAGAGGTGGAACATGATTCTCTGAATGTTTACTTGCATATGTATACAGAACATAAAGTGTGTTTGAATTTGCATATAGAATCGTTGCCTCTGATGAGAAGAAGCTTTCTCCAGTGAAAGTAGTTCCAGAGAAAGTTTTCCTGCATTACTTTTTAGCGGTATTAGTCAATTTTTTTATATTTTTGAAATAAAAATATGCTTGACAGAGAAACCATACTCAGTAGGTTTCCCAATTTTGGACGCAACTTTATTCGCTATTGCAATATTAAAGGGACATTTAACATCAAGGGATTAGAAATCTTTATAATGAAGCATGGGTGGGGTCCCTAACAGAAAGACACCTATGTTTAGTTCAATTGTCAATTTCCCATTGGAAGGATTTGAGTAAGGTAGAGGGTAACATACAGTGCTCTAATTCTTTTTGAAAATACATCAGCTCTCCTTTTATTTTGTATCTTGATAAAACAACATGAGTCACCATTTTCTCGTTTGAATTTTGAGTAAAATTGGCTTTCTCTCAGTGGGCCTTCCAGGTTTGATTGGGATAGTAGGAGTCGTACATGGATTTACAGAAGAACTAAAGCACACTTGTTACAAATTTTGCAAGAAGAGTTGGGGACACTTTGTGGCAAACCGGTTAGGCTTTGTTGATTCTTTTGACGTTCCATGTATGTTCTGCATATTAGAGAGATGGTGAGCCTTGTATGTTGAATATTTTGAGAAGATATGTGCAGAAGTAAATTTATTCACCTCTGTCTACACCTGTTTCTTTATTATCTTCTTCTCGATTGATGGAATTTCTTGCTTCTTTTTTATATCTGTATATTTTCTCTTTAATGAAAGTTTAAAATGTTGCTTTGCTTCTTTTAGGGTATGTTTTATAAATGCAAGCTTACTCTTTTCATTTTAAACTTAGCATCCAGAAGGGATAGTAAAAGCTAGTTTGACATATTTTGTAAAAGTTTAGCTTGAAGGGTTTGTAGATTCTGAATGTGACCGAGCTCTAAAGAAACTCTTGAATATGATTCCCTTGAGAAATGAAGTTAAACAATGAAAATCCTTAAAATTATGATAGAAATGGGATATGGAAAACAGTACTTCGATGTCAAGTTACTTATTATCTTAATAATGAAATATCAATTGTTCATACCAAAGGTCGTGGGTTTAACCCTTGCAAATGAAGAAGAAAAAAGCAGCATGTTTTGGTAAATGTCCTTGCTGAACATGGGTGAAATGAAATGGTTAGTTTTTAATAACTAGCACTGATTCTTGAATCTTCTTTGAGAAGTAGAATACTAGAATTTGTTAGTGTACCAATGGAAATTTAGAAATAGAAATGAAAAATCTAGATGAAAAGGAAAATTGAAAATAGAAATAAAAAGTTCAAATAGAAATTTAAAAATAAAAGGTACTTATGCACGACGAAAAGTATATGAAGTATTTGTAAAATAAGTGGAAAGAGATAATGAGTTGAAGTATTTGTAACAACCATACAAATATATATGTATACTAAATGGGTAAACGGATCCACAATCATTTGAGTCTATCTATCCAACACTCTCTCTTAAGCTAGAAAGTACATTCAAGCATTCCCATTTAATTACAAAAGTGATTGAATACCCTTACACTAAGATTCTTGGTAAATATATCCACAATCTAGTTTAAGGAGCATGTGTAGGAGTGCAAATGATTCCTCTTTCAACGAGTTCTTGAACATGGTAATAATTAATCTCGATGTGTTTTGTTCTTTCATGAAAAGTGTCATTGCTACCGATGTAAATAATATAGCTTGATTGTTACAATACATGACCATGGGAATTGGAACCTAAACATCTAACTCTATAAGAAAGGATCTAAGCCACATTAGCTCACTAATAGCTTGTGACATGGCCTTGTACTCCACTACATTGAACTTAGAGGTGACATTTTGTTTCTTACCCTTTTAAGTTACTAGGTTGTCTCCTACATAAGTGTAATACCTAGAGGTTGACCTTCTGTCACCTTTATCTCAACAATAACGCGAATCTATATACACAACAACATTGAGGTGACCATTTTTGGATTAAATTAGTCTTTTCCCTGCATTACCTTTTAAGTAGGCTAAACTCTCTAGGCCCTATGTCAATGAACTATTCTTGGTTCCTTCATAAACTGACTCAAGAGTCCCACTACATAGGAGTTATTTGGTCTTGTGTTGGTGAGGTAAATAAGTTTCTCAATTAACGTCCTATACTATCTAGCATCATGGTAGGGTTCAAAGGTAGATTCCCAAAAGAGTGGTTTTGCCTCAAATAGGGTTTGCTCTGGCTTGCAACCAAGAAGTCTCATTTCCTTTAATAAATCAATGACATGCTTTTTTGTGAGAGGACCCGTTTAACTTTGGTGTGTGCAAACTCAATCCTTAAGAAATATCTTGATTAACCCATGTCTTTGATATCAAAGTGTTTGAAGAGAAAAGCTTTAGTTGAATTTATACTTGTGACATCATCACCCATCAACAAAATATTATCCACATAGACTGCAAGTATGGTGTAGTTAGATAGACACTTTCTAATCAAGACAGAGTTATCAACCACACTTCTTAAATCCATTGGATGTCATAATTGCATTGCATTTAGCAAACCATGTGTGTGGACTCTATTTAGCAAACCATGCATTTGAATTTTAGGTGGAGAAGACAACATACAGTTGATAAGAAAGGCAGACGTGGCAACAACATCAATCCATAAGCATTTGGGCACATACATCTCAACTAGAAATGTACAAGTAATATCAAGCAGATGTCAATGCTTGTGTTCGGCAACCCTATTCTATTGAGAAGTGTGTGCACACAATCTGATGGATGATGTCATGCTGAGAATAAAGAGAAGAAACATCAAATTGAACAAATTCAATAGCATTATCAGTAGAAAACATTTTAAGGGTAGAAGCAAACTGAGTTTAAATTTCATTAAAATAATTGTAAATTACGTGTTGAAATTTTTTTAACAAATACACCTAAGAGATACGAAAAAAAATCAATAAATACAATACAATAATGATAACCACTAATAGACATGGCTCGAGTAGGTCTCCAAATATCATAATGAACAATATCAAAATAATTGAAAACAGACAATTCATGACTAGAGTAAGTAACATGAAATTGTTCACCTAAAATACAAAACTAACAAGTAAAAAGATTAACATATACTAAAGGCAAATGCCTTATGAAGATTGTGCAAAGAGGGATGTATAAAGTGACGATACCAAAGCAAGTAGGAACCTCTAGAAGCGGCAAAAGAAGCAAGCTCTTGAGTAACATTGTCTTGGACAAGAGTGTACATGCCACAACCCAAGGCACAAACCAATTCTCTTGAAAAATGCAATGAAATTAGTAAAAGGTAGTAACATAACAGTATAATTTTTTTGTGATGACACTAATATTAGTGGATAACAAATTGACTAGAAAGTTGGAATATAAAGTATTTTATCAAGGCAAATATCAAGACTGATAGTTGTAGTGCCCTTACTAGAAATAAAGCAATTATGCCCATCAGCTAAGGCTATAGATTGTATATTGGAATAATGAACAATATGATTAAAAAGAGAGCAATTACCCAAAATGTGATGTGACACTCTAAAATTAATTATCCAAGAATCATTACAAGTGTATGAGAAGCATGCATACTAGTAAAGATGACATGAATGACGGAAGCTTCACTATTTTGTTGTGCCTAGAGAATCATCATTTCATCATAATTTGCCTGAGAGACCTGTACCATCTAGGAAGTATTTATTGGAGTAGACAACACTATACTAGTGGGCATACCTCCACTAGAAAGATTGAGGCTTGCTAAGTGCGTAGAGAGGGTAATGGGTGGCTGATTGAACTTGTCCCAATAACGATCAAAGGGGTGGTTCTTCCAACCACAGTGGGTGCAAGGAGTACGCAAATGAAATAGAAAGGGCAAAACAGTAGGAGGTATCATCAATGTTAGCATAGGAAACAAAATTTGATAAGGGGTGTTGTGTACATGTGCGGGTTCCCTTCCTAAGAGTAAGAGGCAAGTGAGGTAGTTGGCTTACATTTAGGAGGAGAAATTGGTATTGGAGCGTTTGGAGGTAATCGTGAGCAACGACAATATATTTGTAATTGTGGCTATTCACTAATGTCTTGTATAGGCACGTCTGCAAGATTTATGGTAGGTAAAGGAGTAAGACCACCATCAAGATCAACAGAGGATAGGGATGAGAGCCAAGTCTTTGAGAACATTTATAGTGGACTCATTGAGAGAACCAAAATAGGACTGTGACTCAAAGAAGGTGGCATCTATAGAGGTGTAATATTTATGGGTAGGAGGGTGATAAAAATGATATCCCTTCTAAGTACGAGAATATCCAACAAACATGCATTTGGTAGCTCGAGAGGATAACTTGTCAAAACTAGGAGATAGGTCTTGAACGAAGACAAACCCAAAAACCTCCGATGGGATAGGAAATAGGTCCCTTTCAAGATGGAGCCGATGAAGAGGCACGACTCACCCCAAGGGTGTGGAAGTCATCCTATTGATGAGGTACACAGTTGTAAGAACAACATTAAGAGTGTGGGTAACATCAAGAATGTGACGATATTTCAACTTTGCAACTCTATTTTGTTGAAAGGTATGATATGTGGTCTGATGCAAGATGCCAAGAGAAGAGCAAACTGATTGAAAATCAAATTGCATAAATTCAAGTGCATTATTTGTACACAAGATTTTCAGGAAAATAGAGAATTGATTATTTTAGCAAGAAAATTTTTGAACATGTCAAGTACACTGTCGATTTCTTAAAAGATAAATCCAAGATACATGAGTAATCATCAATAAAAATAATATAGTATTTGTGACCACTAATGGAATTGACACAACTAGGACCTTAAATGTCACAATGAACTAGATCAAACATATTTAACGACAATGCAAGATGCAACTGCTTGAAAGAGGCATGGGTGTGTTTTCCAAGTTGATAGGAATCACACTCAAAAGAAAATAGGGGTATCCATGGAAGAGCTTGATGAAGCTTTTTCAAA
The DNA here is from genome assembly GCA_024699675.1 of Amphibolis antarctica. Classification (NCBI taxonomy): domain Eukaryota; kingdom Viridiplantae; phylum Streptophyta; class Magnoliopsida; order Alismatales; family Cymodoceaceae; genus Amphibolis; species Amphibolis antarctica. Next base: position 22,031 of record JAMKPZ010003930.1, on the reverse strand, counting down.
GATGCATGACCCAAATGACAATGCCACAAAATAGAAGACTTTGTATTTGACAAGCATGTAATCAAGCCACAAGGTACATTATCTCGCACTAGCAAGTATGCTCTAGAGGTAGAGGGCCTGCACTCCAAACCAATCCTCTGTCCTATCTGCAAGTCCTGAAAGGTGCAATGAAAAGGGAAAATTGTTACGAAATAAAGCAACTTAACAATGATGGCACTAAGAGAAAATAGGTTAAAAGAGAACTTAAGAACGTAAAGAACATTATTCAGCTTTATCTGTGAGGAGACTTGAACCTCCCATTGACCAAATACAAGGCATGAACAACCATCAGCAACGGTGACAGAGGACTTGTCAGGAAGAGAAGTCAAGCGCTCAAACAAGGTAGATGTACTTGACATGTGGGAAGAGGCTCTAGAGCCTATTACCCAGGAGTCATCTACGAAGGCAATCAATGCAATACTTGGATGAGATGAAGTGGTATGAGTACTCATGGTAATGGGATTTGCCCCTTAAGACTAAATGAGGTGATGATAGCAAATTGGTGATGGTAGGGTTGGAAGACAACAGGGTATCAATTGGCTTAGAAGCTTCAATACCAACATTGGCAAGCAATGATTTCAGGTGAAAAAACTTGTCCCAACAATTCTCTAACCTGTGACCCAATCTACCACATCATTGACACTTAAGACGTTGGTGATCACCATGTCCTCCACCACAACTGCATCCACGACTACCAGAAGCAACAAGTGCCAACTAATCAATCCCATCTGATGATGTTGTGGAAAGGGTAGCAAAGATACGCAAAGCATTGGCAAAGGTCTCATCAAGGTCGAGTATATGATCAGCCCCTAGAACCTACTTGCAAATCTGAGATGCAACATCTAAATTGAGACTGGCAAGATAGATAGCAACAATAAGTTCCTACCAATAGCATTGAAAAGTGGAAATGTTGATAGTTAGGGGTTGATATATGTTCAACTCATCAATTAAACCTTGAAGAGTACTGTAATGATCTTGACAGGTCATGTCACCCTGTCGGAAGTGAAACAACTGCTTATACACTTGGAATGTCTTGGAGATATTTTTTCTCAAATCCATATATTCAACATAGATTGTCCCACATCTTCTTAGCCGGTCTCATCATGGATACTCCACGAGCAATAGTCGGATCCATACTAGACAACATCCATGAAACAATAGTAGTGTCATCTACACCAATTATTGAAGGTGGAATCTTTGACATCAAGTGGTGGTCGAGTGAATGATGTTGTTGATGATGAGAATCATCTTAAAACTTTGAGCCTAAAGGATGTAGTTGGGTCCATTGAGTTTTTCAGTAACACTTGGAAATTTGTAGATTAGAAGATCACACCACAGAGTGGGGTTGTTACCACCTGTATCACTACATGAACCGCTTGCCATAGAGTATCAATAGCAACAAAACTTCAATGATCTTTTTTTTTTTCTATTCATTGTTCACTAGACGAATAGACGAACAATTTAGGGGACTGATGAGCACCCAAGTGGCAAATGGGACTGTCCAGCGATAGAGGAAGTTGGACAAGATTGTCCAGTAGAGAAAAAAAAGGGCAACCAAAGAGACTAGCTGCACTTAATCGACATCGACAGCCACAGATGATGCTGATGCAGGAAATACATTGGGAGGGTGGAGGCAAGCAGCGCGAAAAAGAGGCTAGCGGTGGGTGGCAAACACAATGGTGGCAGACGATGGTTGGCGAGCAAGGGTTGGTGGCAAGCGGTGAAAGAAAACCTAGGATCAATGGTCCTAGGGCTCTGGTACCATGTGAGAAGAGAAGAATGGTTTGTGTATTTCATTCATAACCCTAAAAGGGGAGAGATACATGTATATACCCATACATAAATGGGTATCCATTTAGACTCTAAATGGACTATCCAATAAAAGACGTAATTTAACACACTCAAAACAATGAACCCTTAACTAATCATATTTGTTCTTACACTTTGCTTTTGCTCCCAATACATCTAAATTAAAAGCACTAACAACCTAAGAGGTTGAGTTGTTCAAGCATACAAGGTGCCGAACACCTTCCTTGAATGTACTTGAAGTGCTCACCCACTCTTTTAATTTGCTTGGATTATGGCTCATCCACTTAGTAAGGTTTAGGAGCCATTTATTGCTTTTCACCTTCACCTTGCTTTGGATCATGGCTTATCCACTTCAAGTATTAATGTGAATGAGCCAAAAAAAAAGATGAATGAATTGAATGATTCAAAACAATAACTGTAATGAATGCAAGGTGAGGAATAAATTTCCTAGCATGGGATGCTAGGGTTTTATGGGTGGCCTTTGGCAATGATTTTTGGTTTGCTGAAGAGGGAGATACCTTGGGCCTTAAGACAGGCCTACAGTGGACCTTGCAACCCATCACACCTTTAGTCTTGGGGTGGTAAGAATAGGATTGTCAACCTTACGATCCCGATTGGAGCAAAGGTGACAGTGATGGAAAGGTGGATGATCTATTGTGGAAATGAAATGGAATACAACAATGCTGCAGTTTGAAATGCAACCCTCTCCAACAGTTCACAACATAAGACAAAAACTAATGGCTAACCCTAACGTCAGTCCTTAAGTACAACCATTAACAGGTCCAACCCGATTAACGACTTGACCAACCCACGACCCATCAAGACTGACGATAGAAATTGCAGCATGCTACATTTTCACAAGGAATGAAACAAAAGGGTTGGACTAATGAGATCAACCATTGGGATCTAGATCATTTTGGAACACAGAGATATACGTCCCTAATAAGGCATGGAACCTGCCATTAGTGTCTAAAATATATTTAAAAACCTATGATAACTTTGGAAATGAAGGATCAATTTATCAAAGATCGATCAATTTTGCTATGGAGGCATGGAAAATACGAATGTTCTTCTTAAGTACTTGATTGAAAATAATGTAAATGAAATAAAATTAAAGGATGAAAAATTGATATTTCATAAAGTGCAGCAGTTAACTAATTAACCCAAAGTGAAAGGGTAGGGTTAAGTTGATAAAATGAAATGGATTAACTGTAACCAAAAATTTTCCCTAATAAATGAATTATGCTGACTTATGACTAATAGGGCTATTTGGGAATCTTTACTCTAAAGTATTTTTGTACTTGCATAATTTTTTCTATGTATATATGTTTTTTCGTTCTAATCCAAGTTTTTCATTTGAAAGATGGAAGGATTCCTTTGTGATAATATACTACCATAGGTTATTAAAGATAGCTTGTGGTTGCTGATGATTAAAGTTGTGTTGTAACAACATTTTTCAGATGTTACGAGTCTAACACTTTTTTCCAAGAATAGATAAGAAAAGAGGGAATGAAAAGGGTTTAGGTTGAAAGTTCAGGATTTAAAGTAAAAGAAGTCGTAAACAAGTTGTGAAGGTAAACTTGAATACAACAAAAGCATGTCAGTTCATTTATGATCTGAAACTATTTTTCAAGGTAGGCCTAATCTCTCATTTATTAAACGTATTGGCATGTGAATGTATAAGGACAGTGGAAGGGCACTGGTGATTGTAAAAGTTACCACATGTTTTGAAATTACAAGCTGGAGGCAAAATTTGTGAAACCACAGGATAGGAGACAAAAATTATGCTCCATTCCCTTTTGTTAAAATCACAAGTCTCTTTTATATTAACATCTGAATTCTCAGGCCTGAAAGAAAATAACTCAGTTCAACGAGAAGTGTTCCACCTCTCATATGCCACAAAACACGCCGAGCTTGTGAATTAATAATCCTTTTCAGATAACATTCATACCATCCAATGCTTGAAAGTATATTACAAATGGAGGTTTCGTCTCATCGGTGAAGCTACAAAATATGAAATGACTTTCATGTGGAACATCAAGTAAGGAGATAAACACAAAAAAAGGGAGCCTTGTGTAGCCCCTTCAGATACAGCATATATCAGAAACAAAAATGGCGTTATTATTATAACAGGGTGACAGACTAATGTGAGCATACATGAGTTATTATTATACTTGGGTTCTCCTCTCATTTTCGTGTTTTATCCTGAGTGCAGCTCTGACTACATTTCCTCGTGTGATGATCCCCACCTACAGATTTCAGCAGCATTCAGGTGTAAGGTGAGAAAGGATGAAACTAGCGAAAAAGTTCCCCATTGATGGGAAAATGAAAAGGTCTCTTAAGTGATTAAAACAAGCTATGTGCTTACCAATTCACCCCTGGCATCCACTACCGGCAATCTGCGGTATTTGCTTTCAAGCAACAACCTGAAGAGTGGAGAAGACAAGGTATTCCATTTGCGTCAAGATAGATGAACATCTAAATTGCAATAAACCATCAACGCAAAGGAAAAGAAACCTTGCTGCATCTTCAAGATTAGTTGATTCACGAACCGCAAGAGGGGCGACCGTCATCACGTCAGCAACTAGTTTACCATTGGTTTTGCCAAGCAAGTTTTGAATCTCATTGAAGGTCTGCAAGACAACAAACAGTCAACTCAGTCGCAAATGGAAGGAATAACCAAAATATTATGGATTTCGTATTCGGATTCTTCACATCACCTCGTACCAAAATATTAGGCTCATCACGTTAGTTTTTTATATGGTCGGCTAAAATTACAATACAGTAATGACAGAAATATAAATATCTAACTCAACTCTCGGGAACACTTTATTTTCTGAAAAATGAGTACAGAAAAATACTTAAACAAACCGAAGTGCCTTGATTCTCTAAACATACAACATTCATGATGGCAGGATGGAAAACGTGCTGAAAGCTAATCTTATTTAGGAGAAAGGGTTCCATATTTTTCATCCAGAAGATGGTAGGCCTTCCTTCCAGAAGAGTAGAGCGGGCCCCACTATTAGGCCATCCACATGGTATAACGGCATAATCTTCTGCATACCATTGGACAATTTACAGCCTCAATGTCTAAAAAATCTTCCAAAATGTGCTTTTCTGTCATATGAGCTGCCAAAAAAGTTTCAAAAGCACTAGCCTATAGCATATAGTCGCTAAGATTGCGTTTCACACTAATAGTAGTGAGATTTTTTTTTCAAGTATCGTTGGTAGTCTCCATGTATATGAAAGGTGCCAAGAAATAGAGGGTAGATTGTTACTAATGGTATTTCACAAACCCTACTAGTAGATCAAATAAACGAAAGAATTTTTAGGTACACAACATAAAAGTGTAGGTGAAGAGAGGATTTGTTGATGACAAACCACCACCAAAATAGTGCAAAGGGGGTTGCCAATAGCGGCTACAATGATGGAGAATGACAACCGGTGGAGGATAACTTGTCATCAATGATAGGAAGCAAAGATGGAAGTGGCAACTAGGGTTTGCATTGCCAGCAAAGAGGTTTGGCACTTGCAGTACCCTCATCTAGTGACTATCTTCTCTCTCTTAGATGTCATTTATTTTTAACTTCTTTTAACTTTCAAAATCATTTCTAACGTCATTATTATTGTATAAATTCTAACATATAAACTTTTATAACTCAAATTACTATACAATTTTAACTTCATTTGCAAAAATAACTCCAACTTCAGTTCTATTCAACTCCTAGAGTTAAAAAAAGTTGTTCCCAAATGCATCCTTAGTCTCCTCTCCTCTCTTTATGCAATCTCTTTGGCTAGGAACTCATCATCTTTTGCTTGGGCACACTTTCCATTCCTACCCTCTCTCTCTCTCTCTCTCTCTCTCTTGAGCCATTCTCATCTGTGTGGCTTCCATTAAGTCACACTTCTTCGTGTCTCCTCTCACGTACAACTCTCCTCCAATTTGGCTTGTGTAAGCAACCCTTTTCACTAGGTGAACTCTTCTATCTAGCAACTTTGACCCTTCACACGTGTTCACCTTCTCTGCTAGCCTCCCATCATCACATTCTCTAGCAAGGGACCTTTGCAAAAGTCACGAGACACATCCAACGACCCCTTTCTTGCAAAATTTCTCAACGACCACTCTTTTGTAGCTCTTTTTTGGTCACCAATCTTTTTTGCAACTCTCTTTTATGTCATCGATTGACCCTCCTACCTACACCGCCTTCATATCCACTTTCTCACCAATGTTGGCACTAACTTCACCCATGAGGGTTGCAATCGAAGGGTTGCAAACAGAATGGGATGAAAGAAGACGATGGAGAATAAAAAAAAGCAAAGAAAAGAAAAATAAAAAAAGGGGGAGATGTTATGGAGCACATGAGGCATTTAAAAAAAGAATAAAAAAAAGGAGAGTAGTAGTAAAAAAATGGTGGCATTAAAAAAAATTAATTAAAAAATTATGGATACCAACTGAAAAATGCTTAATATTCTATTATCAATTATCCAACATTGTTTAGAGTTTATGGATACCTCAATAAAAATCCATATTTTCTTTTCGAATTTATGGAATACCTCATATTAAAAATTCATACTCTTGTAGGAATTAAAGAACACCTCATTTTAAAAATTCACACTATTTTTAAGGTTTGTAGAACATGTCATATTAATAATCCACATTAAATCTCTTTTATTAGGTGATTGATAAAAATTATATTTGTAAAAGTATGTATGTAAGTCTGTTAGTATATTTGGTTACATAATATTACTACTACTAGATTTTTGTTTGTTATATATCTCTTTTGTTTATTCTATTTATGTATGAGTTTATTGTAAGTTAGATGTTTCAACTTGAAAGGGAATGTTAGAATTAAGTGTGTATTAAGGTTTGTATTATAAGTGGGTTTAGTCCTACATTAGTTAAGCATTAGTTGTTATCCTCATGTAACCTCTATATAAAGAGGTCTTATATTTTATAAATGAAATATATCAATCTTCCACCTAATCTTCTTATTCCTTCACAGAAATTTTTGTGTATAAATTAACCTCCAGCTCAAATCTTTTTCAATGTCATGGTAGTCGTTAACACTTTCCTTTGGAAGTGATTTAAAGATATTTGCACATCAGTTAATTTTTCTTCCATTTTGAGTTCATATAAAAGTTATAAGTGTCCTACATTAATGTTTTTTTATAGATCCCGCCTTCTTTGCACATGGAAATATATCTGCTACATTTTGGCCGTCACAACCTGTAGCTATTTTTTTAGCTAAAAATAGTTATTTTGCATTTTTGCTAAATATCAGAATTAGAAATTACTAAAAAATATTTTGTAATAAACCTGAACATGTACAGTAACAAGATAATTTGATATTTACTATTTATGATACGTGAACATTATGATACAGTAAATATTTTTTAGTAACGTGCATGTTCGGGTACCATTTATGATAAGATAATTTGATAAGATAATTTGATAATTATTGCATAAACCTGGCAACCATCAGAATATAGATAAAATTGAAGGATGAAACAAAAAGGTAAAAATTTGTGCACCTTCCAAGAGCTATCCACCTGGGGGAACATGTTTGTATCGGTTTGTCTCCTACCTAAACACAAAAGACCGTCAGCAAGTTGGGGTCATCCAGAATAATAGATAAACTATTAGGATACCATATATAAATAGACAACAGGTAAGATCAGGTAAGAATGGGTGTACCCAAACATGCAACTGGCACCATCTGATGTAGATGAGAACAATAGATGTAATAATAGGCTATTATAAATAGAGTAAATTACAGTTAACTACCTCCACCATTGGTCAAAATTCAATTTACCAACATCATCTTAGAAATGTTACAATCTTCTACCTTCAAGTATATTCTGTAAGACAATTTGGCACCTCGTTGATACCTTTGGTCCACACAGGATCTTTACAAAATATTTTGATGATTTTGTCATTTCTTATCAAAATATTTGGATCAAATCTAATGGTTTCCGTTAAATCATTTAATTCATTATTTTATCTCTTCTTCATCTACTCCAAATCAATCATCACCACCCCTTAAGGGATACATGCAGAGAGGGAAGGAATAGCAGAACAAGATAGCAAGAATGATGGGGAATAGGAGGTGGCAGGAGAGAGACAGGACACAAGTGTGGAAACAAACAAGAGGAATGAATTAATAGGTCCTCTTAATTTCTTCCTAGGGTTTTCCATTGTGTTATTTCTCTCTCTATCTTGTGCTAGTACTAATTACCTTTGACAAGGTTGATCTGGGTGTCACCACGTCACCACCTCTTCAGGCTCGATCATGATAGTAGATGATACCACAAGTATTAGCATCTAGACCAGTAAACTGTTGTATGATGCAGATATAGAGGATAGTGTTAGAGATATATGTATTTGTGTATTTTACTGTTAATGGGTATTTAGGTCATTTTCCTAATCTAATAACTCGTACAGTAAATAAACCCTGCATTCTCTAATTTCTTAATGTATGAATTTCTTTTCCATCTCAACATGATACTAGAGTCAGTCCCTAACCCTACCCTCCACTCCTTCCACAACCTTAATCATCAGTCCTCTTCATGCATCCTAATCTTCCTCACTTTCAGCAAGGGTCGTTTGGTTGTTCTCCTATGGGCGTTGTGAATGGTTGCTCACATGCACCCTCGTTTGCATCCTAAACACACAAGGCATCTTGTTCTTCCGTGTTCCACACAATGTGTCCTCTCTTGTCAATGGCATAGCTCCTTCATGTGGCATCTATCCTAGTCATAGGAGGCTTGTCTAGGCCTCTTCCATTCAGTCAACTGCTTCAAACAGCCACATTCTACCTCCACCTTATGACAACTACTGGCTTCACAGGCTTCCACTAGTAGCCAATCTTTTGTGACTGCTGCATTTCTATTGGAGGCCGTCATCTTCCAAGTTCATTGTTGTCCTTCCCAATTCACCATTGTTCCACTATGGCCCCTGCTCAAGATTCGTGGATGAAAGGGATTACTGCCACTTCCACCAAACTCAATGGAAAAAAATATCCCCTCTGGTCTTAGGCTTTTGAAATTCTACTTAGGGAACACAAAAGGCTACACAATATCACTCAACCACCATCAGATGCCATGAGTGCTGCTTATGCTGATTGGTTGTCGGATGATTGTATTGTAACTACATGGATCCTCAACAACATGGATGATAAAATTGTCAGTTTTGTGATGATGCACAAACCAATTAAGTTGATTTGGGACACCCTTCAGAGTACCAAGCAGGAAAAGAACATTTCTTGCATTTTTAAACTTTATGTGCAAATCTTTAAACACAAGCAAGGGAACCAATCTGTACGAGAATATTACAATTGCTTGCATTCATTTTTTGATGAGTTAAATGTCTATCAACCCTTGATAGCTAATATAAACAAGATCAAATAGTATGAACTAGCCATTGCCAGTTTCTTACTTGGATTATAACCTGAGATTAAACATCAAATTAGGGAGCAGATTTTGGGAGCTGATACTGTTTCTACTATAGACTACTTTTGCTCATGTTGTTCACATATCGACTAGTATGCCTGCACCAAGTCATCCATGATCCAAGATCAATCTGCCATGATGACCACTACGTGTGCTATTGGATCAAAATCGGCCAAGGGGAAAACTCATGGTCATGAAAACGTCCATGTGAATATTGTGTTAAGATAAGCTTAGAAGACCACCACTAGCTCATCTCACATCATCCTCTACAGTGTCTTACCCTACCCTGTCCGCTCAAATAGTAACCATTTCTCAATCTAATTATGATGAGTACCTTCAACTTCAAGCCAGCCATGCGTCTTCAACTAACAGTGCCCAAACATCCACATCAAGTGCCTTTGCATTATTTGCTTCTGGGACTAGTGATTGGATGATAGACTGAAGGGTTTCGTGTCACATGCCAAGTAACAGTGACCTATTTACCCACATTTCTCATTTACTTGACATCACCTCAGTATTGCTAATAGTCGAACTTGTCATGTAGTGAAAGGAGTGGTTCATGCCTCTCCTCACCTTTGGATAAAGTTCTTGTTCTAGAATTTCCATCTAATTGCTTAGGTGCTATAACTAAAAAATTTCTTGTTCTATTATTACTCTTTACCCATTTCATTGTACATTTTAGAACCTGAGAACAGAGCTGAGGATTTGTTGGGGTCATAAGGAACACAATGGCGTCTATCAACTTGTTTGAGATGATGTACCTCATGGATTTGCAACAATTGCATTAGTCATGGAGTCACCCTTCCTATGGCATTATCAACTTGGCCATTTGTCATTTCAGTGTCTTCGAAAGTAATTCCCTAGTTCTCTTTTGAACATTTTTCTTGTAAGTCATGTTAACTAGGAAAGCACTACTATGCTACCTACAAATGTCTATCCTTGTTTACTAGTAAGAGTCCTTTGGCTTTAGTACACTGATATTTGGAGTCTTACCAGTAAGTCTTCTATTTTTGGGTACAAGTACCATATTGTGTTTATTAACAATTATTCCAAGGTGTCATAGGTTTATTTGCATAAAGACTGTAAGAATGTCATTGATGTTTTTAAAAAACTCTTTATGGAAATAAAAAAATCATTTTTCTCTATGTCCTAAAATTTTTCATATAGATATTACCTTGGAATTCTTGCAAAATACTATTCAGAAATTTTGTACTTCCCATGGTAGTTTACATCAAACTTGTTGTCCACATACATCTCAACAAAATAAGATCATTGAGTGCAAACATCACCACATCTTAGATGTTGCATGCACCTTTTTGCTTGAGAGGTGTGTTTCTTAGTATCTTCTTTGGTCAGATGCAGTTTTTATTGTAACATATCTAACAATAGGATGTCTTCTAATATTCAGGGTACCTTCAGTGGATATAAATTTCAAGAGGAAGCAAAACAGATGGCAATTGAAAGAATACATGCAAAATGACAAGAAAATTACAAATTTCAATGGTACCTGATATAGAATCCAATGCCAATAAATCGTAATCTGAAACAACACCAACCTGCAAAAAATATTATTGGTACTCGTGCATTTTTCAAGAGTCAAAGCAGTTGGCATAATCATTTGGTAAAACCCAAGAGTAAAAATTGTAATGCTTCTCTTAGTTGACTAACATAACAGCCCATCTCCAAATTTTATGATGTTTCATCGTATGCATCATGATAGAGGGGTCTTTGTATAGCCACCACCACTCTACTGTATTCCTATTCGCTGGGTTAGCAACAGAATTCATTCTCCATTTAATTCTGTCAAGATGTCATTATTTCCGTTCAAAGATCATTTTTTATTATTTCTAATGATACTATTTTACGCACCATTTAATTCTCTAATTTCATCAGCCTTTATTATTTCACCCTTTATTATACAAGATGTGAAAGTATAACAGTGAACTTTTCCACATTGGTGAGAGCACTAGGGTTGCTCTTGAGTGATGGGGGACTGGAAACAAGTTGGCTTTGACGAATGTAAAGCCAACCATTTATTAAATGAATTAAAGAAGTCCACACATTAATTGTTTACCCCCACCATTTATTAAATGTATTCAAGAAGTTAACACATTAGTTGTTGACCTTCATTTGTTTCCCATTGAGGTGGTGTGATAGGATAGGAAAAATTGCCATCAACCTTTACACATGATGTGAAAGCATACTATTGAAGTTTTTCGCATTGGTGACAGGCATTCACTAGGATTGATCTTGAGGGAAGGTAAATCATAAAAAAGTTGGCTTTGATGAATGTAAACCCAACCATTTATTAAATATGGAAGTCAACACATTAACGCTTAACCTAGACTCCTAGTATCAAGGCAGTGTGAAAGGACAAAAAAAATTGCCATCTTTAAGACTTCCTATTTTTTTTGAAATTGATAAGGTAGAATCTTACCAAAAGTAATAAGATACAACCTAAAGAACATTGATTGATCAAGATAATCAACCAAGTACCCATCCATCAAAAGATGTTAACAACTAGACACCAAGAATGACCTCAGACCACATCTGAAAAGTGTAACAGATGTTGCCAAGAATGTTTTTTTTTCTCTTAAAATCCAGCCCATTCCTTGATAGTCATATACACCAGCAAATAGCATGCACCATACAGAAACTATGTATCCCTCCTCAAAGAGCTTGTTCTTACACAGAGGCTGTAAATTCCTTAAAATCCTAAATAGAATTTGGAGAAAGCCTCTCTTTAACCACCCCTTCTGAGGCCTCCTTCCATATCCAATTGCAACAAGAACATCTAAAGAAAAGATGGTCTATGCCCTCAAGCCCACCATTACAGAAAACACATTTAGTGTCAACAAAGGAGTTCCACCTTCCCAAATAAGCCTTTGTAAGCACACAACAATTCATCAAGAGCCACATGAAGGCTTTTACCTTTAAAGGGAACTTGACTTTCCAAACCAACTTGAAAAAAGGTTAGAAGGTTCCTTTCTCACCTTGTATGCAAGAATAACCCTCCAGAAAATATTCTCCAACACTCCCATACCCCTAAACCAAGATGTCTTTTTTCTACTAGAGCTTCAAACGCAAGCTGTAGACACCCCACTTTTTGACATGATGATGGATTCTTTGATATACTGATTCTCTAGCTTGGTACTTTTCAGCATACCAATTCATCCTAAGTTTTATTTTTTGGCATTTTGTTTGGTTGCTAGTCTTATTGGCTGAGACAAGACATTTTCGGTATATCAACTAGCCCTTTACTCTTTTCAGTACACCGTTGGCCAGCATCCACATCAAAGGGTCTCCCTAGGGCTTTCGGCATGCTGATGACAATTTCAGCATATCAATTCTAACATAAAATTAAGAAAATAAAAAGAAATGAAATAAAAATAAAATAAGAAAGATATGGATAGACCAAGATATTTTCTAAATATTTATAAAAAATAAAGAAAATTAAGTACTAAATATTTATAAAAATAAAAAATAAAGATAAAAAATAAAGATAAAAAATAATAAAGAAAATTTTAAAAAAGATACGAAATTTTATAAAAAAATGTATTAAATATTTATAAAAATATTATTTTATGTTAAAATTATTCAATTAAAAATAAGTTATTTAACATTTATTCAATTCAATTTTGTTCAATTCTTGTATATGTACAAACACGTATTTTCAATTTTATTCAATTTTAATAAGTGTACAAATATCCTAATGCTAAATTCATTTCTATTTAATTTAATTTCAATTAAGAAATAAATTTTTGTCGATTTATTTTCATCCAATTCTACGTGCATAAACACCCCTAAAAGATATGGATAGACCAAGATATTTTCTAAGTATTAAGATTTCATACATGGAAAGATGGTATTATCCTAATGTAAATATGCTCTGGATTTGCTAAAGGAAAAATGGTGTTATCCTAATTTTGAAAGGACCAAACAAAATAAATATCATAAAATTTCATTGTTGAGGCACTAACATGATAGAATTAGATTTTAAATTAGATTTTATGAAGGAAAGTAACATACACTATAACTTATAAAAAAAAAATTGCAATTTTCTTTTGTGTTTATCAACAATAGTATCATTAGCAATAAATGATGGAAAAAATTGAGTAACATACCAATTTCCAGTCATCATCAATCACAGGGAAACCAGTAATTCTGTTTTCCACAAGCATCTCAAGTGCTGTTATCATTAGAAAAACCATTTATAAGAATATCAGGCACCTTCAAAATTTAATTCAGCCAAATCTGAAACTCTTCATTTGAATCAAATTTAGGAAGTACCTTTATTAACTGTAGTGGTAGGCCTTACAACATGCAGTTCTTCTTTTCTAGTCATGAAGTCGCCTACCGTTAAAATTCCATTGCTTGGCTATAGCACAACATCCAAAGATAAAACAAACAATTCAAACAAATGATGAGAACAATTAGTAAGGAAGAAAGCATTAAAACTTTGAAAACGAGGGACAAATCCAGAAAATCTCTTAGAATAATGTCTCGCACAAAGTTGCAAGAAGTTTAAAACCCTAAACTGAAAGCTATAACTGAGTTTGTTATCGGTGTACTACCATGACACACAAGAAGATTATCCATGAGCAAGCTCCTTGCCACTTGTTAACAACATTTGTAGGACAGCCACCAAAGGGGTTAGAGGCTTACATGGACTTCACAATTCATAAGTCAATTAGAGGTGAAGGCAATGTTGTCAATGCCAAAGGTCACTCAGGTGAGCACCTTGGCCTTGCTTTGTTAGGATCAATTATGCTCACTAGATGGGAGGTAAATAGTGAGTTATTTTACTTTTACAATGAATACAAAAAATTAAAATAATCAACAAGGAACACAAAGAATTTTTAGGTAGTTCATAACTAAGTACATCTATCTCCAAGCTTAAAAAACTTAAGTCTACACTAATCCACTATAATTAAAAACACAAATAGTGTTTTTACAGGTTTAACACCAATCTATACAATAAGTGTTTAAGATATACACTCCAACTAATAGCTCAAACAGTTGTACATCTAAGGTCAAACACGTCAACTAACAAAAACTGTATTTTTAAAGTCAAACACACTAACCAACAAAAATTGTGTGTTTGACCTTAAACACACCAACCAACCAACCTTGTTTTTTCAAGTGTAAACACAAGCAAACCAACCTACCTAGTGTTTTTAGGTTGAAACACTGCAAACCAACACAAATTACAATTACAATTGTATAGAAATAGTAATCAAAAAACTTACAACACAATTGACGTGTTCTTACTCTAAGGAAGGATGAATCAGCTTGAATACACTTCTGAATAACTAATCTTGAAGTGCTTGAGTACAAGAAACGTATGAAAATGTTTCTTCAGTTGTAAGCAAAGAGTATATAATCAACATGTGTTTTTTGAGTGTCCTGTTTGAAGATGTATATATAATAGACTTCACTATAGGTTATACTCTAACAACTAGTTTTAATCTCAGAATGGACTAACATTTTAAAGAATGTTAATCCATTTTGGTAACAGCTAGTTTTCTTGAGTGACAATGGCTAATTGTCTAAGGTGGTTTGTTGGTTCATTGAATAGATTTTAAAGTTTCTGACTTAATTTTTGTATAGAATGAACTAATGTTTTTCTAAATTGTTGATCTGTTTTTAGTCACTATGAGAAATACATAATACTTGGATCTTTGTTGGATATACCACATGGTATGTCACATTCTAAACGAGGCATTTACATGAGGGGCTAAGTTGACTTGGTATATTGTCTGATCTAACCAATTAATGGCACCACTTGGTATACTATAAGGTAAGTATGTTGAAACACCTATGCTAAAGGATTGTGGTATACCATCTGGTCTAACCGATTGGTAACATGCCTCTATACACCGAAGGGTAAGTATATTATTAAAACACATATGCTAAAGAGTTGTGGCACACCATTCGGTCACACCACTGGATATACAAAAGGTTAAGTGTAATGAAACATGTATGTTAAAGGGTCACAATACACCATCCAATCTTACTACTTGGTATTTTCAATATCTTTTGTTGAATTTCTGGATCTTAAGAACGTTGGTTCAACTTTTAGGACCATTAGTCCATTTGTGTCTAGATGTGACTTAGGAAGAAATTTCTAAGCAAGTGCTTAAGTTTTAAGGATCTAAATGTAATTCTTAAGTTCTAGAGCTTCTAAAACTCTATGAAAGTGAGATCATACTTCCTAGAGAAAGAACTTTACATATTAGATCATGGCTCTATATCACTTAAAACACGTAAGACACCTAAGATTCTTCAATGAATTTTCTTTATCATGGGCTCTAGATCATCCATTCTTCAATATTTCTTCATGTCATTCAATAATTGTCATTCATGGCTTGTCATTCAACACTTTTTATTTCTTCAATTGCAACCTGCAACCTAACATATCTAAAAGCACTTATAAGATAAGTTTTACATCATCATCAAAAACATAGAGATAAGATCTCTAACACGCTTGAGTGTTGAATGGGTGCCTCTTGCCCAAGTGCATCTTTCACATATTTGAAGCTTTTATTTAAATGGGTTTAAAAACCCGATTATCCATAGATATAAACCCTAACATACAAATTTTATTCTTTTTTCTCCTTTCTTCTTCCCTCATCTCAATCTCCCAAACTCTAACCCACATCTCTATCATCATCTGCCGCCACTACTATTGTCCACTAACAATTGTCATGTTCTATAGACCCAGCTACCGTTGTACCACCAAAAAGGCAGTTTTCAGCAACTTTTCAAGCATCCAACAATTGAACATCTCTTTTATTGATGTTTCACACATGGAAACCAAGATACAATGTGAAAATAAGAAAGTTTCTTAAGGAAATGAAGATTGTATATTGGAATGTAAGAGGTCTAAGAAGCTCCAGCAAGAGGAGATTTTTTTTTTTTTAATTTCTTATTCATGTATTATATGTTATGAATATTTAATAATATTTATGTGCACTTTTAGCTACATTGTTTCTTAAATAACATTTAAATACAAAAATAATCTCAAGATAACATCAATATATGAACTGCTTCTAACAGAAATAAAGAGATACATTGAAATACAAGAAAAATAAGTAAACCTACAAAAGCAGTAGGAAAACTGAAATCAAATCATAGGAAAAACAATGTGTTTCACACATGGAAACCAAGGTACAATAAGAAAATAAGAAAGAACAAGTACAAACATAACTGCTCAAGCAAGAACAAAATCAGTCCACATGATCTCGTGTCATCCACATGAGTCTTATTCATAGGGTAATATGGGTCTCTAATCAAGTGATGACTGCCACTCAAGCAATACACCTTGAGCCCTCCAATTCATTGTCCAATCAACCATGTTGTCCACTACCTTGAATTTGGAATAGTGCTCATCATGAGCTATCTTGAAATACCCGGATGTTCCTTACAACCATCTTTATCATCAGATGGCATGAAGAATGGTACTCCATAACCTTCTTCTGGTCTTATCATGTCCACCTTTGGCTTTCCAAAGATCCTAGAAGCTCTTAATGCCGATCACAAGCTGGGTGTTCAGCCCAACTATTTTCCACCGCCTTCAACTAATAAACGGGCATGCAAAAAATAGAAGCAAGTGGTTCTGCCATCCATAGCAAAACCTGCAAAAACCTACTAAGCACATCTCATCGGTAACACAAACTCTGTAAGGATACACTGGGACAATTTCCAAAAAAGAAAAAAAAGGATGTTAATAGGAATCCAGTTAGCTTAAATGCACTCCAAATCTTTAAGCCAAAATCCACCATACATCAAAACTTGATAGAGTGTCATGATGGGAAATCCTCCATCCTTGACCCATCACCAAACCTACAAAGAAGAATCTACAGAGATAAGAAGTAAACCATAAATGTGAAGGGAAAAGGGAAATCTAATATAAAGTTAGATGATTCTATATCATTTAGATTCCTTTTGCAACAAACATCCCAAACTATTCTTGCCTCAAAATGCTCAAAGCACTCTGTTACCATCACCTAGGTGGAAGATGCATTAGAGAATAACACTAGAAATAGTTGTAGCAAGGGAGAGTCTCCAACCTAGATGTCTCACTAAAACAAGACCCCACCCCATCCCCAACAACAACTTTGATCCACACCTGAATACATCCTGAACATTGAGAAACCCCTTCCAAATAGCCACCCACTCCAACATCCACCCCCTCACTACTCAGATTTCCCTTGTAGCACTTCCATCTGATGACATCTACCTGTAAACACAAAGAATTACCCTATATATCATTTGGTCATCATAACCATTTACCCAACAAAGACAGATCGATGGAATGAAAGTCTTGCAAGTCCAAAGCACTTTCCCATTTAGGTCAGTATACATTTTTCCATACCAACAACTACAACCCCAATTGATTTTCCTTTTTTGTGCCCCTTTCAATAAAACGTGATGCTCTTTCCATTCTGGGCATTCGACAAGGCTGACTGGAATCCTGAGAAGATATAAATAATAGATTCCAAGATTGAAGAGAACAAAAGAAAACAACATAAGCTTCCCTTCAAATGATAGGAATCTGTTTGCCATCCCGATAAATCCTGCTCAAATAAATCGACCATAGGCAGTCAATCCCTAAATTTGGTCCTCTCACCAATAAGTGAAGACCCAAGTTGTAATTAAGAGCATCCAAAATAAATTCCGGCAGATATTTGGCTAAATACAATGAGATATTTTTTCGCATATTAACAACACTTGTTAACATGTGTTTCACACACATAATGTGAACCGAAACTGCCAACCATTGACGGACAAACAATTCATAAAATGACGTCGATTATCACTGTCGGTGGCAGTTATAGATGGGATAAATTCAGTGCACTTGGTCGGGTTATTCAAAACACAATACGCCAACATGTAAGAATTTTGCTTCCAAAAATTCAAGCGCAAGCATGATGTACGTAAAGCATCTTAAGCAAGCAAGCTACTTTTTTTTCTTTTTGCAAGCAAGCCATTCATCATAGCGGTAAAAATGAGGATTGCTTCGATATGGAAGTCCAAACGAAAATCGAAAGTAAAATTGCATACATAACGAAAAGGTAAAAAAGAAATCCAGGAAAATGAATCCTTCTTCCTTGTGGAAAAGAGGGGAAGAGCATTACGGAGCCGTTGTCCATCAGGGCGCTGCATCTGAGGGTGACAGCTGGGAAGGATGCCGTCACGGGGGTAAATGAGGGCAGCGGCGGGCGGAAACCGGAGAAACCTCGACGGAGGGACAGCAACATCCTCACAGCCGTCCTTGGAGAGGAAGAGGACTTGGATTGAGGACGTAAAGGAGTGGAAGACGACTTGTGGAAAAGCATGGAGGATTCAGTCACGCTGAGGGTAGCCGACGCCATTCCTCCTCCTCCTCCTCCTCCTCCTCTCCTCCTCCTGCCTCCCAAAATGGTTTCCGTGGGCGACAGGGCTAACGTAGGCTGTTTGGTAAGGAGGTGAAGTGCGTACCGGTAACAAACACAGTCGTGTAGACGCATGCGTTCGGCCAGCGTAGCAGCCGAAAAGTCTAAAAGTAAAAAAAAAAACAAAAAAGTGCTTTTAAAAAAAACTATCTATCTGATGACATCGTTAGTAGTTTTCAATTTTAAATTATATATATATATTAAGTATCTACAAAAGTAACTTTTGTAGATAGTCATTAGATTAAAATTAAATGGTAGAGAAAGAGTAACGGGAAAAGTAGAGAGAGTGAAAAAAAATCTTCCCGTCATTATCACCTACGCAAAAGACTTATGATTCTTTTTCCCAAAGTAGTCTTTTTATTTTAATACAAAAAGAAAATCGCATTTCACCTGTGATTCCTTTTCCCAATCGTCTTCTCATCAATTCTTCTTCCCCTATCGTCGAATAGAATATGGAATTAAGTGCATTGATTATACTTTCATTTAACATAAAAGAATATTCATTGGAAAAAAAATGTTAAACCGACAAACTATTAATTACCTTAAGTATTTCAGTACATGATATAAAGTAAAATATGTTTAATCTGAAATGTATGGATTGAACAACAAATGTATGGGTAAAACGAAACCACACTTTTAATTAAAAAATCAACCATACTTTACTTTGTAATGATCTGGTTGCTAGGTAAAACACGTGGCAGCCAATTCGAAAGCCAATACACATACCCAGTTGTCGGTTCCCTCGCTCCCTCCCAGCTGGCTCGAAAGCTAATACACGCCTCTGGCTGCCAGTTCGCCGACTCCCTCTCAAGCGATAAAACTTCTTCTCATCTCTCACTCAACTGTTAAATCCATTTATATAGTCTCAAGTCTTTTAACATAAATATTCGAAGGATATCTAGAGTTATACCCTTAAAACGCCTAAGTACTGTTCTTAACTTAAAAATTGAATTTCACATGTTTAATGTGCTTTGCTAGAACACTGATCATTTATGCTTAAAGTTACGATTCTTTAGTTAAAACGTCGATACTGTTCACACGTGCACTTTAAAACGTACACACTTAACTTAAAAAATCACGTATTCATCTTAAAACGTTGGTCTTTTAATACAATTGTCTGATTTTTTAACAAAAAACGCCGAATCTTTCATCGACGGTGAAATTTGGTAACCCCCATACCCAGCACTGATCTGGTTGCCAGGTAAAACACATGACAGCCAACTCGAAAGCCAGTACACGTACCCAGCTGCTGGTTCCCCGGCTCCTTCCTAGGTAGTAAAACTCGTTATCACCCCTCTCAGCCAACTCGAAAGCCAGTACACATACCCAGCTGCTGGTTCCCCGACTCCCTCCTAAGCAGTAAAACTTCTTCTCATCCCTTACTCAACTGTTAAATCTATTTATATAGTCTCAAGTCTTTTAATATAAATATTCGAAGGATATCAAGATTTATACCCTTAAAACGCCTAAGTACTATTCTTAACGTAAAAATTGAATTTCACGTGTTTAACTTAAAAATCTCACGTGCTTTGCTAAAACACCAATCATTTATGCTTAAAGTTACGGTTCTTTAGTTAAAATGCTGACATTGTTCACATGTGCACTTTAAAACATACACACTTAACTTAAAAAATCACATGTTCATCTTAAAATGCCAGTCTTTTAATACAAAACGCTGAATCTTTCATCAACAGTGAAATTTGGTGACCCCCATACCCAGCACTAATCTAGCTATCAGGTAAAACACGCGGTAGCCAGCTCGAAAGCCAGTACATGTACCCAACTGCTAGTTCCTTGACTCCCTCCCGAGTGGTAAAACTCGTTATCACCCCTCTCAGCCGGTACACGCCCCTGGCTGTCGGTTCACCGACTCCCTCCTAGGTGGTAAAACTCCTTCTCATCCCTCACTCAACTGTTAAATCCATTTATAAAGTCTCAAGTCTTTTAACATAAATATTCGAAGGATATCTAGAGTTATACCCTTAAAACGCCTAAGTACTATTCTTAACTTAAAAATTGAATTTTACGTATTTAACTTAAAAATCTCACGTGCCTTGCTAAAACACTGATCATTTATGCTTAAAGTTACAGTTATTTAATTAAAACACCGACACTGTTCATACGTGCACTTTAAAATGTACACACTTGACTTAAAAAATAATATGTTCATCTTAAAATCCTAGTCTTTTAATACAATCATTTGGTCTTTTAATACAATCGTCCAGTCTTTTAACACAAAACGTCGAATCTTTCATTGACGGTGAAATTTGGTGACCCCCATACCCAGCACTGATTTAGCTATCGAGTAAAACACACGGCAACCGGCTCGAAAGTCGGTACACGTACCTGGCTGCCAGTTCCTCAGTTCCCTCTTAGGCAGTAAAACTTGTTATCACCTCTCTCAACCGAGTCTGGGTTTCGGGTAAGCACACGGCAGCCGGCCCACAAGTTAGTACACGCCCCCGGTTGCCGGTTCCCTGGCTCCCCCGTGGGTGGTAAAACTCATTATCACCCCACTCAACCAAGTCTAGGTTTCGGGTAAGCACGCGGCAACCAGCCCGTAAGCTGGTACACACCCCCAGCTACTAGTTCACTAACTCCCTCCCAAGCAGTAAAACTCCTTATCACCCCTCACTCAACCATTAAATCCATTTATATAGTCTTAGGTCTTTGAACATAAATATCTGGAGGATATCCAGAGTTATACTCTTAAAACGCCTAAGTACTATTCTTAACTTAAAAATTGAATTTCACGTGTTTAACTTAAAAATCTCATGTACCTTGCTAAAACACCAATCATTTATGCTTAAAGTTACGGTTCTTTAGTTAAAATGCCGACACAGTTCACTCGTGCACTTTAAAATGCACACACTTGACTTAAAAAATTACATGTTCATCTTAAAACGCCGATCTTTTAATACAATCATCTGATCTTTTAATACAAAATGCCGAATCTTTCATCATGTGTGAACTTAAAATTTCACGTGATGAAAGATTATAGGATATACCTTATGAACTTAAACTTAAATACCAGTCTTTCAAGTTCCTACCACATATGCTTGTAAGATTATAGGATATAACTTAATTAAATTTTAATCATAATTTGATGATAATTTAAAAGTCGTAATTATATTTGCTAATTATCTATTTAGTTATTAATTGAACATAACTGGAAATATTGAACTTAATGCTAAATTATTTAACACAGTAGGTAATCAAAATCTTTTTTAATTCAAAATTAATTAATTAAAAATCAAATCCACCCTAATATTTTCATTAAGGATTTTACAAATTATA
>JAMKPZ010003929.1:0-25693 GCA_024699675.1 Amphibolis antarctica | reverse complement strand
TCTCAGCCGAACCGTATTTTAAATTATTAAAATGAAATTTTAGTAGTAGAAATTTTTTTTATATTAATGTAATAAATTATTTTAATATAATAATTAAAAACAACAACTAAGTGGATATAACAAAACGCAAGGATGTTAATATTGATCTTTTAGATTTCTTTATCAAGTATGTTTTGTAATTTACAGTGACTAGGATTTTTAAAATTCGTATGTATTTTTAATTAACTCATTCGTAAATGCATAAATAGGCTTTTTAATACTTGAAAAACATTTTTTAACGTTGTATTTAATTTAAACGTTTGCAAGATAATATTGTCGATGTCTTTAATAAATTCACAGGTAAAATTCATATTTAAGATGAATTTATTTATTAAAAAAAAATTCAGTTATAATAAAGACATTCATACGTGTGATTAAAATACTGGAGCAAAAAGGTACTTTAGAATGAAACTTCAATATTACTCTAAACACTTACATTAAAAATATTGTAAATAATTATTTTATTCTTTTAGACACATCAACTTAAACTTTATTAATGGTAAAATTGATTGGAAATAAATACTTAGAAAAGGAAACATCTTTTCATTTTCAACGTGACATTTATAAAGCATTTGTGTTTTTAAAATTAAAAATAACAAATTTTAATTATTACTTCTTACAATTTCTCATAATTTTTTATTAATTCTAAAAATACAAATACTACGCGCTAACATTCAACCTAACGATAAAATGAAAACAAAAGTCGTTTCCTTCTTTTATCGCTTCTTATAATCCTTTGGTATTTTGTACTTCATGCAATTCTTTAAACTTTTGTCTTGTAGTATTTTTAACTATAATTTTTCAATATTACTGGTACAAAATGTAAGATTTAAAAAGTTTTAAGGTTTTGTTAGGTAAAAGTAAATATTAAGTTAACCAAGAATTCATATTTTTTACATTAACATGATTTTCAAGATAAAAAAATTTCTTTCTATTTCTCTCTTTTACCATTATAATAAACGATTTTTTAAGTTGAAATAATAAAAAGAGTATTAAAAAAAGAAAATATCATAATCAAGAATGATTCTAAAAATTAGAATAAATGATACGTGAACAAAACCTAAATTACATTATTTGAGAATGAACGTTGTACCATAGTCGATTTTTTCTTATTTATTTTACGTACGCTTAAACTGTTAAGCTCATTTGGGCAATCGTGGATATAACGTGAAAAATTAATAACGAGATAATATAATTGGCATTTCACTTCATTGCAAAAGAAAAAGATCGTAAATATAAATTTAAGCAAAGATATTACTGTTAATGAAAAAAGAAAACATGTTTGAATGAAGAGTTCTGGCTAGATCGTAAAAAGATATTACTGTTAATGAAAAAAGAAAACAAGTTAAATTTTTCTTCAGAAGATATTCAAGGATTTCGGTATGTACCTAAAGCTTCATGCTTAGGGCTCCAGGCGATTCCATTCACTGCAATCCTGGAACCTAATTTCGTTAATTTCCTGTTTGATCACAAGAATCACTACTATTATAGAAAAAGAAAAATTATACAGGCTACTATGATGGAAATGAGTAAAAAATCTCAAGACTAATTAAGTTTTCTACTTTCCTAAAGGAACAAAAGAGGTTGTCCATCAGTCCATCCATGTGCCAGCTAGTGTGAGTGGAAAGGTATCAAAGGACCAACAAGAGCAATAGCTTTCTTTTGGACTTTCAAGTGCACCAGTCAGTCCTCTGCACGTTTGTTTGTAAGGTTCACAAGAGAGAAACAAACAAAATTGAATTTTGTTTGAATTAGATTCGAAGAACAAGGTGTGGATGTTTGCTTCACATGGAGGATAAGTGATGTGGGGAAAGAAAAAAATTGATTCATGATCTTGCAAGTAACGAAGAAATCACATAAACACGTGAATCAAAACTTGGGATTGAGATAACAACAGGACTACCGTGAGATCCCGCCATATACAATGAACCAACTTTCAAGAGATGGAGGAAATCCAAGGATATCTGAGGAAGCATTAGTATCAAGGATCAATATCCACTAACTTGTCACCTACAAGAATTACATGAAATAGATCTTGCAGATGTTAGTGGATTGCAAAAGTGAATCCCAGTGATTGGGGAGAGGAAGCTTTTAAGTTAGGGAAAAGAAAAACCTAATGTAAAATGATAGGAAAATATAACAATAATAAGCGTTAACCAATTACAGTAATGCAATTAATCAAAATAGAAATACACTTAGTTTTCATTGAAATTTAAATCCTATTGAATACAAAAATCAATATAACTATCAAAAAAAATTAAATGTTGAGAGAGAGAAAACTAACTATGATAAATGGTATTCAACAGTATATTTGGAGAACGCCCACAGATTGTCAGCTGTTCCACCAGGAAACAAGACCTAGCCCGCTTTCGTTGATAGCTGCCTGCAAATTGGAGAGGCATACCCCTTCAGTGACATCATCATCATATGCAGCAGAATCTGCAATGATTACTATAAAATTCTCCGTGAACATTAATTCATTATTTTGTTGATAATGGTTTGTGTTACTAGATCTTGAATCAGGTCACTTTTCTCATAAAATTCTTATAAAATGAAAAAAGATAATCACATAGGTCGATCTTTGCTGGTGATCATTAATTCATTGTCATAGCATGTAAGGTTTTAAAGATGAATTGACAAGATAGCAGACTGTGTGACTAACGGTGATCTCCATTGGAGCAAATGGCTTTTCTTTCTCGTCTTGCTCTATTGGCATTGATGGGTACCGGATGCTCATTACTTGGAAACGTATCTGTAAGTCCAAATTCTGACTACATTTAACAAATGCTTATGGTAGTTAATTAGATCGATCAACTGTATATACCACAAGAAGGGTCGTATGTGAACCTCCTCATTCAGATCTAATGTGAATGCTCCTGTGCTAGAGCTTCCCTGTGCATGCCAAGTCCAAATCCCAGCTTTTCCACTAATCAGAAAAAGGCATTGAAGAACTGACACAATAAAAAAACTTCCAAAAACAGCAAAAGAAATGATTGTACCAAACCAGCTGCTGAATAAAAATCTTACAAAGTAGAAGGTTCTTGCATCAGATGTACAGGAACATATATGTCATTGAAGAACCCCAATGATACTGCAAGAAAATAACGTGAAATCAGCATATATTTTCAAATACTTGGGAGGGCCTGTATGCAGATTGCATATGCTAAGTGCCAGGGCAGAATGCAATAAAAAATCATATTGACGTAGAAGTTTCAAACTGGAAATGAGAAAACAAATCTGGCACCAAGCGTCAGATCGATTTGGATATGAATATAACAGAGGAATGTTGATAAGAGAATGCAATATTTATTGACATCAGGACTTTGCCAACTACAGCTTGGCAAATCAATCTCTCTTCTAACTTATTGGCCATTTTCCTTTTTTCTTTTTATTAAGATTATTAACATTTACAATCTACCCAGTTACCAGGGAGCCTAGGATATTGCAGTACTGTTGGAAGGATGGACATTCAACTCAATACAGGCAGTACCGAGCCAAAAAATCCATCTATATATAACCATTAATTATACATTCATTTCTCCACATAGAGTTATTCCAATATTTTTATCACATGTTAGATTTCAACTAGTGAATGTGCGGGCACTTGTGTGCATTTAAATCCTTTTGGTTTTTGGTTATATAATCTTAAAATATATGCATCCAACTCAAAACTTATTGACAACAAATAGAAGTATCCATTTATACATGATCACACTTTTTTGCTGACTTTTTCAATATGAGATTATTCTAACACATATAAAATCTATTGAATTGACTGAAATTATTGTCAAAATACATGTACAATAGGCTTTTCTGGATTTTCTCAACGTTTTAGCAATAACAAAAGTCAGCAACCAACTACACTGCTCCCAAGACAGTTTGGCTGGTACTCTTGAGTTTTCAATGTGCTTTTGAAACAAAACTCTAAAAAGCAGCTATAGGAAACTAGGTAGTAGACTTCAATGAAAGGAATGAAATACATACAACGCAAACCATGTTCATTGGATTCTTGGATGTTTGCAGTGATGACTTCTCCAATAAATGGGCGAAACATGAGCAACCTACAAACAACCTGTCAATGATAACATAATCTGATTTACCCATTCTGCATAAGAAAGTGGGAGTGTAAAACAGGTACATATGCTAAGAAAAGGTTTCATGCTCCTATCCAAATATCCTTATCTTAGAGAAAATTTTGAGAAGATAAATATGAAATCAATGTTCTGAAAAACAGGCATTACAAGGAATAGACAAATCTTTAAATGGCTCTTTTTTCTGTTTTTTGAATATTACATGAAGGTCAAAATTTATATACTCACTGCCAACTAGTTCAGTAGTTGCAGAAAAAAATAACTTAGAATTCAAAATAAGAACAGATATCATAGAATTATGAAATAGATAACTTAGAATTATGAATATAAGATAGGAATCGATTCTAAATTAGAATTACTGAAAAATGTCTTAAAGTCCAAAGGATTTAGATTCAATTAGTCAAACATAGAATACATTGAGTGTAAGTTTAACAATAATAAGAAAAATGATAAAAGTATAAGATTATTTTGCTTCCAGTGTATATTTTGCTATATATTGCACAAGAAAAGTATTTAGCTTTCAATGTATATTTTACCATACAACTTTGTTTTTACTTTCATAAAATATAACATCACCACCAAAGATGAACGAGTGTCCTAAAATAGACACCAAAATCTACATCTACGTAACTAAACATATCAAGGTTTTCTACTTGATAGGTAAGCTTGTGGTATAATGTTTCCCTTATAAATTTTGTTATCCTCTTAAAAGCTTTCCAATATGTTATTTCAGGATTACTTTGATATCTACTAACAATGTTTACAACATATGTCAAATCTTATGTAATACACAACATAATATATATCAAACTTCCAATCATTTGGGTGTAAGGTACTCAACCTTTTCTCATACACACATGGTGTAGGTGTTGAAGTACTATTCTACATTTCAAACTTTTTTAATACCAAACGAAAATATTTTTCTTGACTCATACTCCATATTCCAAGAGCATGAGATGTTTCTCCCATGTTTTTCATTTCAAATCTCAAGTTAAGTTTTTTCTTTATTTTATTCAACGTGTTAATATTATTTTCAACGAACAAAAGATCATTCACATATAAGGATAATATTATAAACTTATTCTCATCCTTTTTGACATATACACAATTACCTAATATATTTGAAACAAAACACATCTTAACAATCACATTATGAAATTTAAGAAACCATTATTTAGATGTTTGTTTCAAACCATATATCAACTTTTTTAATTTGGACACTTTAACCTCTAGCTAACACATATAAATATAGTTCTGTAAATCTCCATTCAAATATACAGTTTTTACATTCATCTAATATAACTTTAAATCAAAGTGTGCAACTAAATCCAATATAATTTTTATTAAAGTGAACTTAGCCACTGGTGAATGAAATTATTGGCGAATGTTTATATCGTGACGTTGTAGTCGTGGGTGACCACACCCAACACTTACGAAGTATGAGGTCCAACATTTGAACCTAAGAGAAATCACTACCATCATCAAAAGAAAAAGAGAGGTAAGACCTTAATTTCAAACCAATTGGGACTATCTCCATGTTCTCTCAACCTAAAATCTAAACCACCAGATTGGAATACATATAACATCACCATGTTCTTGAAAGTAATACCTTAGATTCCAAGTGAATGATTGATGCAAATCTAAAATAACAAGGTGTGACTCGATGAGCATCTAAGTGTCTGTCATTCAACAAACTTGACCCTCGAACTACCAATCCGAATTCATTTAGTTTAGCATGGGTAATTCAAGATTTATATTTCAGCATCTTCTTTGTAACAGGACAAGGCAATATCCACTCACCCATTCCTTATAATCTACGTGAGACATACAGAAAAACGGACACTTACAACAATAACCTTAAACCTCACTCCGCCAAAATCTTCGAACCCTTAAACCCTGGCAAAAACACTTTCCATTGCAACGTTTAATTCTGACCAATCACCTTATAGAGTGAATGCCCGACTCCGTAAGCAACGGACCCACCGTCGATGGAGCGGATGTCGTACACGGAAACGCATAGCCCCAGATTGGGAATCACCTGTCAAACACACGTACCAAGCCATTACTCGCACCAACAACACCGAAGGAATGACGACCAAAACAGAGAGAATTTTAAGAGGATTGGGGATGGGAGGGACCTTATCGAGGAAAAGCTTTTCGAGCTCTTCCTTGACGGCGTTGGCGAGCGGAAGACCCTGAAGATGGGGCGGGATTGGCAGGTCGTGCTCGATCACACTGAGGGTGAACATTTGGGCTCCCACCACCGACGCTTGCTTATCGGCCGTGGCCGGTCCTCTGCAGTTTTCCTGCCTCCTCCCTCAGGGAAGCGCAAGATCGGAGAGACGAAGGTCGAAGGAGGGCGGAAAGGGCAGTGAAAAAATGATTTCGAATTCGATCGATCTATCGATGGAAGGCTTCACCCACTGTTAAATTTGATTTTAATATATCATTTTATAATATTAATTATATGATTTACGAAAGAAATCGCTAAAAAATATATATAATAATAAAATATAATTATGATTTTGTTTAATTTTAATTTCTTTGAAATTAATGAAAAATTATATAAAATGATAGAAAATAATAGTTAAAATTTTTAACATTTTTCATTAATTCTCGTCGATTCTAAAAGTAAAAACTCAATATCATTATTGTTACAAAAAATTTAATATATAAACTTTGTATTTGCGTCATCTGAAAATTAATAATAAAAAATCTTAAAAACATTTCACTTAAAATATTACAAATTTAGAATATTTTTAATTTTTTAAATTAAATATAATTTTTTTTATAAAATTTATAAATGACCTCATAATTTCTTTTATTTTCACATTTTTAATATTTCAATAAAAAAAATTTCACTATTTTCTAAAAGACACAAATCCTCCCTAATTTACCAAGTAATTCAATTCCATTTATAAAATCAGCTACAACTTTTATTCTATAAGTTGAAAAAAAATTATCTTCTAACATATCCGACGGAAAGATAGAATGATATGTCAAAAATAAATTTAATTAACGAAATAATACTTCTGTTTGCTTCTCGGAATCTCGGGTTATTTGAACCCGAATACAATTATTATTATTATTATTATTATTATATATATTTATATAATTACGAACACCCCTTAATTTCTTACGTTTGAAAATGACTTTGATAAATAAAAAAAAAGTGCATAATCGTGAATTTATATCGATTTCAAGACAATAAAAATTTTATTGTTTTTATTTATCATATAAAATATATTTAAAATATTTTTATTTTAAATTTATATTTTGTAAAATCTAGAAAACCAACTAAAATCTACTGAAAATATGAACTACGAAGCACTGTGCAAGATAAAATCAATTTTGTGGGAAACGTATCTATCTTAAAATTTTACACAGACATTAGAAATTACTGAAATCTACTGGTTTGAAAAAAAAACTTAGTAACGTTACTATTTATGGTTTTGCATCAACAACTAAATTGATGGTTAATTTTAAGGACATTTCTTAAAAGTCCATTGAATATTGCTATTTTTTCAGTATGCATAAAAAGTTAATAAACAATTTTAACCGATTTTTGATAAGCTTTGAAGGTACGTACGCATATATACATAGATTAGTTTATTATAACAGTAATAATCATTATGATTTTTTTATAAGAAATTAAGCATGCCAAATATCATTTCACATTTTCACGAATGGTCATAAGAGATTCAAATTTTCAAAAGTCAAGGATTGTAAGAACACCACAGTTCACAAGTTCATCTCCAGTGATTAGAATCTGCAACTTCAATTTATTCTAGCAAATACCACTCAAATGGAAGGAAGGTACATATTCTCAACAACAAAGCTAGCTGGCACACACACATCCCACCAAATCAACCAAAACTTGACCAAATATTCTCTCAATTTGTTTTAGATCCCTTTATACATACATATAAGCAAGAAAATCACAAGATCGAGAATTATGATCATCGGGATGGTACACGCAGAGCTGGTGCCCTGATATGATCATCGGGATGGTACAGATGAAATTACCCAATTAAGATGCAAAAAAAAACTAGCCTTTTTTTCCTTTGAAGAAATTGAACTGTCTACTTGCAGAGTTTGGGAAACATAACCTAAACAAACAAGAAGAAAGTTAAACTACTGGAGATAGAATTAAAAGTTGCTATGATCTTCCACATTCCAGCATGCTTTCTCTCTGTGTGATTTCACATGCTTTGAGCAAAACCATTGGCCTCAGATCCCTTCATTATCCTCAATCTTCTGCATGACGAAGTGAACATACTGCAACCAAAACAAAAGCAGATTAATTAAATGCTCGAAGAGTTCTTGTCCTGCCATGCTTCCTCTTCTTATTTCTCATAAAGACAATAAACTAATTAAGGGCTGGGCTTACTCCCATGGAACATCCCCTGCCAACATCCAATCTCCATCTTTATCCTCATAAGCAATAGCAAATTCAGATCCATTCTCACCTGTAAATCAATCAAAATCAAGAGATCTCTTCCATTTTAAAAAAATTTCATTAAATTGACTGAAGGGATTAACTGAATGAGCGAGAATACATTAATCGATAGAAAAATGAAGTACTGATTCTACAATTCATGTACACCAATCTGAAATCTGTCATTGTTAAAAATTACATATGAAATAATTATTTAGATGGAAGAGATGTCTATTTAGTTTTCTAAGTTAATGTATGGTATAATTTACTGTAATAACGTTGAAGTCGTTGATTAATTAATTGGTTACCAGTGGAGAAGGACTTGAACATGAATTGCAGTGCGTGGCGCAGTTCCTCGTAGCCTTGGTAGACATTGAGGTCGATCTTCCTCAGGTACGGGGCTCCGTCCATGCTGACCTTGACGAAGAGCCCCGGCGCGGCCTCGGCCGCCGCCTCCGCCTTCTTCGCCGACTGGAAGGTGTTGTTCCTCCGGAACGATCTGACCGGCGGCCACCCCACAAGTTGCGCTCTGCAAGCGCACGTCGCGACGCGTGAATTCCACCACCATATGATATATATTAGCTAGTCGATCTACACATATAAACACGCGCGCGCGCGGGGGCGACAAAACCCTAAAATTTGCAATCTTGAGCACGATGATGGGTACGTACTTGGGCGGGGGAGGGGCGGCTCCGCCTCCACATCCGATTCCTTCGGCGTTGGTTTTCGACGGTGCTCTCTTGGTCCCCCTTGCGCCCGGGAGCCCAAGTTTCAGCTCCGTCGCCTCAAGGCAGTCGATGTCGCTTCCTCTGGACTCCATATCTCTCCCTTGCCTTCCTTTCGATCAATCTCGTCGACGGATGATTTCACACGACCCAATGGAGCAACCACCACGACCACGACCGATCGCACTACTGCGGTGCTTTATAGATGTCGTTCAAATTTGAAACCCGATGAACTCAAAATCAAGATGGACGAATTAATAAGGAGATTCGGCAGGAGGTGGGAGAAGGACAAGAGCACACAGCGATGGAAGTCCAGCTACGGTGGTCGGCGAGATGGGGGACACCGTTGTCGGAGACATGGCCCAGAGAAACACCGGCCGACAGATGACGAGCGTACGCCTCCATTTAATCCTTCCGGTGCCTCCGCTGTAGCACTACGCTTGGGCCTTCACATCTTTCGCTTCCGGCAGTACACGTGGCTTTCCGAAGCACCCACTCGTCAGTCCCGTCGTTTTTCTTATTAGAAATCGTCCGTCCCGTAAAAGAGAGAGAAGACGGCACATGACAAGAAGCTCGTGTTTGTTAACTGTACATACGTCTCTCTTTTTTTCTACTTTTATCTGTTAAAAATATTTTTAATTTTATAATAATATTTATTTTTAAATTTATTTTTTTTATCAAATTTACTTTTCTTTTTTCTTTAATTTTAAAATCATTCTCCTAAAGATTACTCTTTTCTACTCTTAAAACGTAGAAACAAGAAAAAAAGAGGCTAATGACATCATTCAATGTTCTCAAAAGTACTTTAATTTTACGATGAGATTCATATTTTTTTAATTTATTCTTTTTATTATTAAAATTATTCTTCTTCATTTTCTTATATTAAAATCGTTTACCTAAAAATTACTTTTTTCACTTTTAAAGTGTAAAAATGGGTTAGTGAACAATTCCATGTGTAAATTTTTTACTTCAAAATTTTTTAAAAATAGAATTAAAATTAGTTTTGTGAATAGTGTTAAAATTGTATAATGATTTAGGTAATAAAAGGTTATAAGTACAATAATAATAATGACGTTAGAATAATAATACTTTTAATTTTAATTACTTTATAATTTACTATGTAATTTTAACTTCATTTGTAAAATTACTTTTAACTTTAATTCTCTATCGTTATTAAAAATTAAAATTGAAGTTAGAACTTTGACTTCATTTATTTTCAACTTATTTTAAAATTACTCTTAACGGTTATTATTACTATATATATTTTAATATTTAAATTTTTATCACCTAAATTATTATATAATTTTAATCTTATTTAAAAAATCATATTCAATCAACTCACGTAGCTGAATTTATTTGATTTTGATTTTGATAGGACAACTGTCAGTGTTACAATTCATTTATCCTTTTTCGTTGAAACATTACGTACGTACGATCATTTTAATACTAATATTACACGTAATATTTTGATATTTTTCAAATTTATAAATTAAATTCAAGTAGTACAGTACGTACATATTATCTATATTTGTAAAGACATTCTTTTAGTTTTTAAATTTTCTAAACTTTTTATTACACACAAATATATATTCTCTTTTTTTTGACATTACAAAAAAGTTTGTCGAAAATCTTGAAAAAAGAAATTTTAAAAAAAAATTCAAATTTTTAGTTATTTATGCATCTTAAAAAATTTGAAAAATTTTAAATTTTTTCATTACTACAAGTATAATTTTTTTCTATCATTTTTTACTTATTATGTAAAGAAAATTCTTGTTAGAAATTTAATCACAACACAATTTGTTGACCTTATACATATTATCCAACCTCTCACGATCACTCTTAAACTCGTGGTTACAAAAAAAATATAAAATTATATTTAAAATTTTAAAATATAAAATATTTATAAATTTTAAAAATTAATTTTCTAAATTTTTTACAACATACATAAACAATTTTTTAAAAAAATTATTTTTCTTTTTCCTAGATTTCTTTTTCTTAGATTTCACACAAATGAACTCTTAAGAACGAAAAATAATAGAAAATAATTTTCATCATTTCTTACAATTTCTCTTATTTTTAAAATACACAAACACCCCTATTCCGCGGTAAATTTCATTTCAATCTGTTTCTAAATTTGTCCATGTACACGTAAAACTAAAACTTTTACGCTACAATTAATCATATATATATATATGACTATATTATATATATATGATGGTGGAATCACAAGCAAACTGGTGGATCTACCGAACAGCCAGAAGCTGACTTTGGATTCGTCGTTCAAACATGGCTGGCTGATGCGAGCTATATGAAACCCTTCTTCCGTGGCGTGCGTGGAAACGCGTCCGCGTCCTGCAGAGTGATGTCAGGATGATGAAGCCCGGGAGGAACGGACCTGTGGTTCTGCGGAAAGGGTGTTGGGGATCGGAGACACCAGCATGCAAGTGGGTGAGAGATCTGAGGAGCATTAATTAATTTACCTACGTAACTTCCATCTCATCTCAACTCCATCATGCTTGCTGCATACTACTACCATCATCTACTTGATCAATCAGCTTGCCCAAGTTTTCGTGTGGCCGGAGTTTGACCACCACAATTAAGTTAATTAATCACCGGCCAGCACACCCACGAACATGCGGAATTAAACATGTGAAAACATTTGCCTAGCTAATAATCTCCTATATAGGTTGATTGAGTTTTAATTAATTACGATATTAAAATGGGCAAGCCTCCTGGTATCACGGCCACCCAGTAATCTGCTTTTGTGGGAGTGAAACATGGCACTGCCCTTGATTAATTTCTTTCTTCTGGGAATATATATATATATATATATATATATATATATATGTGCATGGGTTCTGCTGCTGAGAAGTTCAGCAGCAGCTTCTGCAAAGTGAGATCAAATATTTGTATCCACCGCGAATAAGAATGGTCGACCTGCTTCCTCATGGGACCGTGATTGATGAATTCAGGAATACAGATTAATTGGGAAATGCATGCATGCAACATTGAAGGAAAAAAAAAAAAAAAACACTACTTGGAGTACTGCTCAATTAAGGTCGATGACGTACTGTTGATTTATTAATTAAGAGCACAAGTGGTGGCTTGCTGTTGCGTGCCAAGCATGCATAACCAATTTTTGTGAAGACAAATCACAGGAAATCTGACACATTTGAATGAGATGTTACCAATTCCATCGTGCTTACGCAAGATTGATAAATAGATTGGTCCATTTGAACGTTCGCGACATTCATCTTATTAAAATAAATTAATTAATAAGTAAAAATTTATAAATACTTGAAAAATGGGAAAATATTTTTCCTATTTACACCAGGTATTTACATCTACGTGAAAAAAACTTTCTGACCTCAAACCATTTGAAAATATTTTCTCCAACCCTTCCTCTCTCTTTCCCATGCACATCTTATACCTAATCTTTCAACTTTTATCAATCTAGCATTGACACTTTTTTATATCGTCTGTGATACAAGTTGTTGATTATTATTATTTATTAAATAAGTATATTGTTGTCAAATACGTACATTATGTTGCATGCATCTATAATTATTTATTTTTCAATATGTACATAGTGCATTATTTGTTAAGTTATAATTTTTGTACTGAAATTTTTAATTAAAGTATATGAAAATGTATTTCTCTAAAAAAAATTATGATTGAAGTATTTTATAAATGTATTGATACATTTAAATTGTATAACATTACGTAGTTCATTCATTATATAATATTTGATAATTTTTATGTTATCATATATGTTTATGATGTATCATAATTTTTTTTTCATTTTCTATCAATTGCACAAACACATAGAAATTAAATATTTTCCTTGACATGCACAAATGCGAGGAAAAAAAATTTCAGAAAATTATTTCTCATATTTTCTTTAGAAACTGTTTTCCATATCTGTCAGATTTTTCAAAAAATAATTTTCTAACTACACAAACAAATAGACTTATAATGTCATTATTACTATACATATTTTAAAATATAAATTTTTATCACATAAATTACTATACAATTTTAACTTCATCTGTAAAACTAATTCTTACTTTGACTTTATTTAATTTTTAAAACTAAAAAAAAAGTTATCCGGACCGCACCTTTAAATTCACCATTTCACCGTCTATTTTATCCAGCAACTGGCTGGATTAATTAATTAATTAATTAATTAATTGTAAGAGGAGTGGTTCGTTATTAATTTGATCGTATCATTAATGTCCACACATGCGCTGTTTCCGAGGAGGAGCAGGAAGCGGTGCCAGCGGGGCTTGGTCGCTGTTGCGGAGGACCACGCATGCGTGCGTACGTACGTACGTATGTACGTGCATGGCTTGCATGCATGGATCAGCCGCGTCGACTCCTCTTCCTCCTCTTTCCTCCTCTTTCCTCCTCCTTCCATCGATCGTACGACAGGCTGGGAGTCGGCCGTCGACGTCGCTCGACCCGATACCGATCGCCCAACCTCCCCCGTCGGCCGGAAGCTTTCCTTCTCTTCGGTATTACGTCGATGACAAGTCGAACTGGTGGAGAGCTGTCCACCATCCACCGTCCACTGTCCACTGTCCACTGTCCGCTGGCTCCATATCAATTATGGTTAATGTTGATTGAGCAGCCACATTTGTTTAAGTACGTAATTTTTCTCACCGAACATTAGCTGTGTAATGTGTTCGTATTTGCATGTATTGATCCAGCTTTGAGGTTTAATTAATTCAGGATATATTTGATTGAAATACATTTTTAAAAGCTCTTAGATAGTAGGAGGAAAATCGTTTATCATATAATTAAGGATAAAATTTACTATATTATGCTTAATGTAAGACTATTTCAATACTCTCGTGTACTTGTGACGAGTCTGACCTTAAGCTAATAAGTGTCCACTTTATACTATTTAGGTGAGGTACTCAAATCAAAATAACTTACAATATACATATCATGAATTTACTTTGATACTATGTTACAATATACTTTTAAAAGTCTTTAGACAATAAGATAAAGTTCATCGTATCACATTCAATGTGAGATTATTTCAACATTGATTTTTCAAATAGAATTAGAATTGTAAAGTAATTTAGATGATAAAAATTTATATATTAAAATATATAAAATGATAATAATTTTAAAAATTAAAACAAACCGAATACAAACAAAATCTTAATTAACTTCGAAAGTTACCCATGCAAACGATCATTTCGGAAGAAGAAATTAAAATACATGGAAGCAAGCAAGATCGAACGAAAATGCGGTGAGGAGACGAGGAACGCGGTGAAGTGACTGGAAAAACGTACGGTCTCCATCGATGGTATCTAATAACCGGAGGAGCAGGTGGCGGTGCCAGCGGATTTGACACCTCCGGCGACATGCCAGCCCTCACCCACATGGCACGCAAACATTGCAGAGGAGAGAGAGAGAGAGGGCGGCGGGGGGGTGTGGGGGAGGGAGGGCTGGAGAGGTGAGGGGGTGACGACGAGGATGACGAAGGTGAGATGGAAAGCGCACTGAAGCGGAACACGTGAAGGCAGAGGTTGACCTGCCTCCGCCGCAGCCAACACGCCGGCCCACATCCCTCTGTGATCCCGCTTTTCGGATTACAGATTACTTATATCACTGCTGTCTTTTATTAATTATTCTCTTGTAAAAAGTAAAACCGTCCTTAACTTGTTAATTATATAATACTTAACTTAGATTCTATTTATTTACTGGTTTTTATTATTTACATATTTTTATTTTTTATTATATATTATAGTAATCTAAGTAATATTTATCAAATATTTTTATATTAAAAAATCATACTAAAATACGTATGATTTCTTAAAAATGTAAACCTTATTAGGTGTTTGTGTATTTTAAAAATTAATAATAAAAAAAAAATTAAAAAATTTATTATTGAAATGTTAAAAATTTGCAAATGAAAAATTTTATAGGATCATTTATAGATTTTATGAAAATTTAGAAAAATCTATATTTAATTTTTAAAAAATTTAAAATAATTTATATTTTTAACATTTAAACAATAATTTTTTTTTCAAATTTTTCTTTTTATTCGTTTCGAAGAGACACAAACCTTCCT
The DNA here is from genome assembly GCA_024699675.1 of Amphibolis antarctica. Lineage (NCBI taxonomy): Eukaryota > Viridiplantae > Streptophyta > Magnoliopsida > Alismatales > Cymodoceaceae > Amphibolis > Amphibolis antarctica. The sequence goes on along the minus strand of JAMKPZ010003929.1, from coordinate 10,315 downwards.
TAATTTACTTAATTTTTCCTCTTATAATTATTTTTATTTTCGCGATAATATTTTCGTTTCCTAATACTTTTTTATAGGATCATTTATAGATCTTATGAAAATTTAGAAAAATTTATATTTAATTTTAAAAAAATTAAAAACAATTTATATTTTTAACATTTAAATAATAATAAAAAATTTAAATTTTCTTTTTCATTGATTTCCAAAAGGCAAAAACCTTCCTTAATTTACTTAATTTTACCTCTTAAATAAACATATGTTTGTGTTTTTTACTTAATCTTATAAAATTATCTCAAATTAAGTCTTATTCACTGATCACTCATTTTAACTCTTATAATTATTTTTATTTTCACGATAATATTTTTATTTTCTAATACTTTTTTATTATTTTAACTCAAAAAATCATTTACTTAAAATAACTCTCATAAATATTTTTGTCCATTTCGAAAAGTAGTGGAAAAAGTAGATGAACACACCTTTTGTCCGCGCCTACACGTGTCACGATACACACCGCAGGATGCCAAGCCAACGTTGTGATGGTGACCGCCAAAGCTACAGGGTACACACCTCGCTCGCTTTCGTACAAAAGGCACGGCAACCAAAGGAGATCGGACAACGGCGGAAAGGATGCGGGGTTCCGACGCCGAAAATACCTGATCTTCAAGCGGCGGCGGTGGAGATCGATCGAATTGGCGGTGTGGATAATATGGACGGAGCACTACTGCTGGGCGTGGGGGTGGGAGGCGGCGGCCTCGGGTTCGAGGAGACCGAGCTCCGGCTCGGCCTCCCGGGGCCGAAGGAGAGCGGAGGAGACCCCGGGAGGAATTCCGGGAAGAGGTTGTTTGAAGACATTATCGACTTGAAGCTCAAGCTTCGGACGGCCGACGCGCCGAACAAGGACGCCTCCGCCGTGGCCATGGAGAAGATGGTGATGACGAAGAAACCTGTGACGGCTGACCCCGACAAGCCTTCCGCCCCAAAGTAAACACATCGATCATCTCCCTCTTCCGTTTTCGAAGATGCATTTTCTGAAAATTTAATTTTGTGTAATTTATTAATTGAAAAAATGTGATTTATTTTCTATTCATCTTTTTTTTTTCCTTTTTCCGGAATTTCTTATATATTTTTATGGATACATTTCAGACTTGCATGTCGTTCTTTCATGTAATAATAATAATAATAATTCTTACCTTTTTTTTATCCGCAAAATATAAAAGTTTTCAAAATTACCCATCTACCTTGGGATACATTTATTTTAACTTCAAAATATAACTCTAACTTATAAAAAATAGCACTTAAAAAGAAATTGTAGTTAAAAATTTACAGTTATTTGTAGATGAGAATTTTTCGATTTTTGAGAGCATTTCTTTAAGTTTTTTGTTTACCGCAATTCTCCGTGACAATATTTTGGAAAAGGAAGTAGCACTCCGATAGTCAATGTCTCTTTGATGATATCACTTTTACGATTCAGATTAAATTTAGTTAATTATATAAAATAAGTTACTATATAGTCTACAAAGTAATTATACCAATTTATTTCATATAATTATATAAATTTAATCTAGACTGCCTAAAAATAATACTATTAAAGATATATTCCAGTAAGAATCCGTTCTCTTTTGTAAAATACACTTCTGGCAATTTTTTATTTTTATTTTAAAAAAAATCTACACAGGGCACAGGTGGTGGGATGGCCTCCGGTGCGGTCGTTCCGGAAGAACGTGATGACCGTCCAGTCCACCGGTGGCGGCAGGGACGATGACAATATCGTCGCCACCGCCGCTCCGGCGGCGCTAGTGAAGGTCAGCATGGACGGCGCGCCGTACCTCCGCAAGGTGGACCTGAAGACGTACGGAAGCTATCAGGAGCTGTCCGCCGCCCTGGAGAAGATGTTCTGCCCCTTCACCATCGGTGAGCGATCGTCCGCCCTTCGTTAGGTTTTGTTAGATCTGGTGAAGAAATTTTCATCGATGACCTATCATCCACCACGTGAACGTGCTGTTTGATACGTGGATGTGAATTTTGAAGGGAACTGTGAGTCTCAAGGCCTTAATTTCATGAATGAGAGTAAGCTGAAGGATCTTCTGAACGGATCCGAGTATGTGCCGACCTACGAGGACAAGGATGGAGATTGGATGCTCGTCGGAGATGTTCCTTGGGAGTAAGTCCATGACATCCATGTCTCTTGCAATGGTACCACTTTTAATTAATATGATTAATCTATTTCACCATTGATCATGGCATGCATGTTGTTAATCTAAATAAATATAGAATCATCTTTCTTGTTTCTTTATACATTACAACCAATCAATTAACATGATACATGAAGATGCAAGTCTTGCTGTAGCGCATGAAGTCTTCTAGTTAGTGTGATATCAGAAACCAAGAAATATGCAACAGAATACTTAAATAAAAAGTGTTTGATTTGCCAACTTACATTGGAGGATGGGTACATTTCCACTTTTGACAAATGCACACCTCTCATTCCTTCAGGATGTTTGTAGATTCATGCAAGCGTATGAGGATTATGAAAGGATCTGAAGCCATTGGACTCGGTAAGTACTCGACAGCACTCCTTTTTAAGTGCTTTGCTAATTAACTTTAACTTGATATGGGTGATCAAAAGGGTTGATACCCGAAGCAAGACCGTACTCGCCCGTTGTGTTGGAAATGAGATTGAGAAGTCTCAGTCAATCTTGCACTTGATAGGCTGGCCAACCCTGTTAAGTCAAATTCTTAAAAGGCGTTCATGCCTGATTACTTAACCATCAAGAAAATTGATAGAACAATATCTAACGCTAACAAATCAAACACACTCAACTATATATATTATGTATTAATGCTTTTGACAACTCGGATTTAGCAACCAAGCATCCATGTATTCCAAAATTCTATATCATCAGCAACAACACAAGGTACCAATCAAAAATCAAAGTATAGACTAGGTGTTCTTTCCCTTTTCTTAACAAATCTTTGAGGGAATGTACTGGTTTCGAAACTATACAAAAAAAGTTACCAATATCAGAAAAGAAAAAAGGCTAAACATGACATTAAGATCGTGCATTTGAATTCCCATGATTGTTTGTTGATTTTAGAGTGGGGTTGAGAATTAACAAATCAGATTGTGATTAATTTTCCACTGGTTTCAGCACCTAGAGCCATGGAGAAATGCAAGAACAGAGGCTGAAAGCAAAGCAACCTTCATTCGCGGCCAGCTGTTAGTTCACATGATCCAAGAGAAGCTAAACAAATGTCAACGTCCGGCATTTTCCATCTACCACATACGGAAAAGCTGTTTGGGCCTGTAGTAATCAATAATCAATAGTGCATGTAACTCTTCCTACCCGTTGTTTCTTCCTATTTCTCTCCCCTGTTTATGTGATGAAAGAAGCAACAAGACTACCTTTCTTGTGTCGATTTAAGTCCATGTCCTATGTCAATGCTTGAAAACTTTAGTCCCGAAAGTGTGGCCTGGTAACAATGGATGGATTCCATGTGTCTGCCGTATCTGTTGTGTGCTTTTTCTCCCTGAATAAAGTAGAAAATCGATTAAAAGAAAAGTAAGCTTGCGTTTTCTAGGTGATATGATTCCCTGGATTAAATTTAATTCTCCTTGGTCCATGAGGCAACCATGTGCAAGAAGTCGGCAGGCATCTTCTGGCCATTAGTTTGTCTTCCAGCCTCTATTTACCTGTAGTGCATTGTACATCATAATTAAAGTTGACGTTGTGGGTACAAGCAAAGTGATTCTTCCACAAATAATTTATACACATTTTCCTTTTTTATGTTTCATCTTCCCTTTCCTTCTTTTTGTGCAACTTTCTTTTCTATATGGTCTACCCTCTTTCCCCTTCTCTTTTACACACGCTCTTTCTTGCATCTCCTCTATCCCGTATCATTAATCTTACATGATTGTGGTGAACTTAGATGTGTGTGTGTGATATTGATTCAATCTACAACTCTCCCTCTTGGTATGATAGTACGGACGGTGTAGTCTCAGCATTTCAATCAATTGGTTGTGTTCAGCAAAGAAGAATACATGCATGAGTTCATGCTTTGGGTGACTAATTTATTAGAAATGGACGGTGGGTTTTGACCAAGAGCCGGCTTTATACTTTAGCATGACCTATTTGGTTAGTGCTTGTCCCTTTGCCTTTGAATGGTCTTCATCGCTTGTCCTGTGACAAGAAAGAACTTTTTCATATCCACAATCAACTCATACAAACTACCCAACTATCTTCATGACTAACCAAACAAAGCCTAAAAAATTTAAGCCGAAACTAATTCCTAGTGTGAGTTACTGACTGGCTACAGATTGTTGTAAGGTGTTTTTCTCATGACTAGCATAAATACATCACTTCGTTCTAGGATTGGCAGCAAAGATCTGGTCAATGAAAGTTCATTCGCAGCTTCTTCTTAAGAATAGGAAAACTGAAATGCGGATAAGAATTTAGAAGTGAAGAGCGTACATTCAAGGACATTAAAAGTACTTGTATTTTTAGGTATGAAGTGAACACTATGAAACTAATGAAAAATTTCAGTCTTCTTCATTGGAGGCATCAACAATGCTAGTTTGTGATTCTCTATGGTTCATCACAAATGGAGGAAAATTATCGTCCATCTCTTTAGGGGGGCTTTGAGCCTAACGAAAATGCGAAAATGGAAAGTGATTTCAGAGGGCGTCTGACTTTCTAGCATTAATCTCCTTTTAGTGTTAATCTTCGTCTGACTTTCTAGTGTTAATCTCCATCTGACTTTTTAGGAATCGTGGCAGACGAAAATCTAGAATTTAACATTCCCGAATTCTATCTAGTGAAATCCGTATAAAAGGAATCGACTTTTCCCCTTTCCCACCTCAATCCTTGAGAAAAACTTTCCCCCAACCCTCAATCCCACACTCTGCAACCAAGCCTCCTCCACAATGCCACTCCATCCCTGACATCAAGCTTTTCCACATCTTCCTTCTCCCTCAATTATTGACAAACCTCGTAGCATCTTCCTCACTGAGCTTCCTTCTCCCTCCTCTGCGACGTCAAGCTTTTCCACATTTATCTACTCCCGGTCCTTCACATCATAGGTCATAGTAGTGGAAAATCATCACCAAGCAAGTTGGCCAGGGCAGCCAACCTTGCAAAGATGAAAGGGTGGGGCAGGAGGCCCACGTCGAAGCTTGAGGTTGATGACGTTTACCAACATGGGAAGAAGGGGCAAAAAGAAAGAAAAATAAATAATATACATATATATAATAATAATAATAATAAAGGAACTTGCATAATGTAAATAGAAAATTTGTAATTATTATTATTTCTTTATTTCTTTATTTTTTAAACATATTGAATTATTATTGCACTATAATTTCAAGTTCTCTTATATAAGAACTTCAATATATTAACATATTTACAAAAATTTGATTTTCATCTGTACTTTCTGTTAGACATTAACACCCTTTGTTTTTTGATTTCTATGTACACCTTTTGTTTTTATTTCTAATTTTCCTTCCGTTTGAACTTTCCATTTTTGTTTTCATATTTCCACTAGGCCCTTAAATGCAATATTGTATGGTGAAATTTTAAGCAACTTTTTTTGAAGATTTCAATAAGTTGCACAATTCAACACAAACCATATGGACAACAATCAATAAAAAAGGAGTATTGGATCCTCTCTAATTCATCAAATCAGTGAGGATTTGTATCCCCTTTGCATGTAAGTCAATGGCTACCGAGTTCCACATTTGTGTTAGTGTAGTTCATCTGGTGGAAATGGAAGATCTTTGAAGAAAAGTACTGCTTATGGGAGCATCAAATTATGAACCACTGTACGATGATCACAAAAGGCATTACTCTATTCAAAAGAAAACTGTAAAAAGGTAAATGGCATAGAGAACAATACCTGTTCATTCATTTTTTATTTGATTCTGTGGTTGTGCAAAGAAATGTTTAGCACTGTGTGCAACCTCTTCTTCCAACATTGCTTCTAACATGATGTCTGATCCCTTTGATTCCTCTGATCCATCGTCAACAAATTTCTCATAAGCATATGGAAGTGTGTAGTCATATAAATACATGTCAAAACCATAAAAATCTAAAAAGACCTGCAGAAAAACAAATGTTGAACCATAACTAGTGAATTCTATATTAAATCAGATTTTGTGTAAATTAATGGCCTAATCCAAGAAGACTACAGCAAAGATGCACAATTATGAATCACAACTGGATCTCCAGGGCAACAACAATGCCCTCAACAAAGAGAAGTACCTTGCATTGTAGACAGGATATAATAGACAGCTCCATGCATTCGAGGTTTGATAACAAGTGGCACAAATTGCAAGTAAAATGCAAATTCTGAGCAAGAATTTACCCATATTATCAGATTATCACATCATATAGGCATTGGTATATTGCAATATTAGCACTAGTGATTAGCATGTGCCCTTACTTTATCCAACTGTATCTGAAAAATTGGATCTTGCAAAATTCACAAGAATAAACTAATGCTCTGACCCAATTGTCCCGTTTATATATGGTGCTTAGCGGTAGAGCAATATATTGATAAATGTACGAGGAAGAACAGAACTTGAGGAAAAAATTGTCTATTTCATGACAGTAAACATGTATTAGAAGTTTCATTGTCCTGAAAGGTTATGTCATCTATAAGGAACTATCTAGTCAGAATTAATTGAAAGGTAGAATGCATTACTAATGAGGGTATTGGCAACGTGACAATAAAAATACTTGGTTATGCATGTGACCTGATGAGAAGAACTTGGATTCAATAGCCAACAAAAACATTAACCTTTATTCAAACAATGTGAGAAGTATATGAGGGAGGACAATCATGATAATTGATTCTTGGCATGGAAGAGTAATTTTTTTTCTAGAACCACCAGAAACCTTTTTGATTGCTAGATAACGAGGAATACTATATTAATCGATTTAGAAGAGAATGAAAGAGGATTTCATTACTAAAAGCAATTACACATTTATAAAAATTAACCAATCAATGGTATCCATTTAACCCACGTACTTGTATAAATATTTTTATAGCATATCTAATAATAAGACTAACACTCTACCTTAAGCTAGAACATATATACATGTATCAAAACTAGAAAAGCACATAGCACATCAATGTACAATATTAGGCTAATGCATGAAATGAATGCAAAATCCTACTACATGGTTGGCGATAATGATGGAGGACATGAGTACATATATTATTATGTTGTAATACAGAAACAAATATCAACAAATGAAGACTAGAAATCTGGTGTTAACAAACCTTCGCAGTTCACATCAAATGCATAATCTAGAAGCTATCACCTTTTGTATAATGACACAGAAAATATAAGTAAAGATTTCATCTTGACAATAAACCAAAAAGTTCATTTAATCACGCATAAATATATAATAGAAACCACATCTTTGACAGTATGACATTCAGTACAATTTCTGAGCTGAATGATTAATTTGTGTTTGCCTAACAAGCATTGAACTTACCTCTTTTATTAGGAAGCATTCCCGCACTTTCAGCAGAGATAGGAAGGACATTGAGAAGACCACCATCGGAGTATAGCTCCTCATTCTTGGCACTTGTTAATGATGATCTTATGCTTGTTGATTCAGCTAACCTTGCATATTTGACAGCTTGGCTTTGCAACATGCTTGAATTCAGGTCACTTGAGTTACATTCCTATATTAAGATAATAAAATGCAAATAGATAACTTATATATGTCTAGGAAAAATGTTACTACAAGGTGCTTATGAAAGACCTTTGAGAGGGTTTGTGCTTGAATCTCTGTGTCAACTTTTGGACTCAATTCAGTACCTAATCCCCTCGCAAGAAGGAAAGAACTATCTTTTAGTTACACCTCCGAGACATGAATTGGATAAATAAAAAGCTAATAGAGTTTGGCACTATTGATGCAACTGACTAGCGGGAGGTAATATTAGATACCATTAGTAGAAGCTGTAGTTTCTGTGGCATCCATCAATCTGCGTGAGCTTGGTCCAGGATTCATGACTGATATGCTCCTAATCTCATAGCGAATGGCTTCTAGTTGAGCCATTGCATCCTGAAGCTCCTTATGCACCTACAAAAACAGAGGATTAACAACCTACCACCCAAGCACTTCCAGTTATTGATAAACTTTTGTAGACATCAGCTACTGATTCAAGCAGCTGAACTTCTCTTGCAAATGATGGCATCATACATTTCAATCTGCATGTGCCAAAAAACAGAAAGAACGTTTCCAATATGGTTTGATTATCTAATACAAATTTTACTCGTAGCATTATATGGAAAAGATACAGCAGAGCTTGGCAACCTATGTACCCAGTTATCAAACTAAGCTCAAGTGCTCAACAAAGTTCATGTGGCAAAATGAGAGAAACTACAGACCAATTATGGTGGTAGTCTAATAATACTTCAGATGTTATTATAATAAGAAATGATTAGTGCAGATCATTTTCAAATAGGTGGAAGCAGAATAACTTCAATAAATATTCTAAAAGTGGTTTCCATGAAATATTGGCATTGGTAACTAAGTTAACAACAATGTATTGCATCTTTGTTAACATGAAGTAGTTGTGTATTCTACTGAAATTGGTGGAAGAAGAATCAATTGAATATGCCTTCTCAACATGATTTGAATGAGAATTTGCCAGTAGTAACGAAGTTGGGGTTTTGTTTTATGTTACTAACAATAGCAGAGGAGAAAGAATGTGATTTGCATGTGACAATAGCATGTTTTATGCCAGTAGTAACATGATTTGCATTTTTCTTAGGATGAGGTTCTTATGGTGGAAGAAGAATCCCTTGAGTAAACATTCTAAAGGTGATTTCCATGAGAATAAAACAGTTGTAACTAGGTTGGGGTTTTGTTTGATGTAACTGACAACAGCAGAGTTACTGGATCTTTGTTGGGATAATGTACTCATTTATTCTACTAAAATTGCTGGAAGAAGGATCACTAGAATAAACATGCTAAAAGTGATTCCACGAGAATTTTCCTGTAGTAACTAAGTTGGAGTTTTGTTTGCCGCATCAACATATATATCTAAGCAAATCATTTGTACTGATTCATGGGAAAATATAGTGTATCTCTAAACAAATCTAGACAAAAGGACCTTCAGAAAAAATCCGAGTTAGATCTAATAATTAAAACAAATAAATCATAGGAAAAATAGAAAAGGAAAAATAAACCATTCCGATCAATGGACAACAAAACAACGAGAAGGATTGTTAGTTAGCATACAACAACTTTATATCAAAAAATTCGATCGCATTCACTAACAGAACTTCAACTCAAACTGTGGAGAGCTGAAGTTAAAAGTAATTTCGGAAACAATATTAGAATTGCATAGTAAGTTATGAACGAGGAGTTTGTGTAATTGAAGCTAGGTTAACAAACATGATCTTAGACTACAAAATAAACATCGAGCCAATAAAATCAGAACTTAAATGAAGCACCTGGCTCGCTTGCGACTGCTGCATGACACTATCAAACTGCCCACGGGCCATTTGTACATATCCGATTGCTCTCCCAACCCATCTCCCAGCGGTCCTCGCAATGATGGGCAAATCTTTTGGCCCTTCGGCACAAGTATAACATTGTTTCGGCACAATAAAATCTGAAATCAGATTTATCGAAGAAATCCAATTGCCAAGGCAGCTAATTTTCCTATAAAAAAAACACACTTCTTATCTTTGAGAGAGAGAGGGGAGGCATGAACATCCACACCTATAAGAGCAGCAGTGGCACCGACGAGCAGGAAAACCTCGCCGTAAGAGAGACCTAACATACTCGAACTGCAATGCAACAGGTTCCGTCGACAAAGGGTAGAAGAAGGTCGTCGAAAAGAGCACAGGAGAAGTGAACAGGCAAATCACAAATGTCGGGTCCTCTTAATCCTGTCCACTTTAAAACAAATCGGGTCATTTGAAAAGATCCGGATGAGATTCTTTCTCGGATCTATTTCGATTTTTGTATTTATTTGTCTAAATCTTGATTTACTAAACCAATTTCATCCAATTAAACTAACATTTACCTCATCTCGATGACAAAAATGTGCGATCGATAAATAAACCGCACCAAATATATTTATGTTCTATTTTTAAATCAAAATTCAATTTATCTTTTTTCTGCTCTATCTTCATAGAATCAAAACATGTAAATTTCCTAATAGTGTTTAACACATAATTCTAACGAATTTAGAGAGCAATGAATATTTACTTGGGATTTATAACTTATTAGATATTTCTACTTCATGAATTCTATTCTTTGAAATATTCTTCGATTTATATGATAAGGAATTT
>JAMKPZ010003928.1:0-26771 GCA_024699675.1 Amphibolis antarctica | reverse complement strand
GACACGTGTTCTTTATCCATCCGATTGACACGTGTCGGATTGGGTGGGGGCGCAGGACGGATAGATGACGCACGTTGGATCGCACCGAAGGGAGCGACCGACGTCTCCTCCACTTGTAAGTGCCAGATGTATGTATCCTGATCTTTTGGGATAATGTTAATTTTTTATTTTTTTCGGTAGTCTTTATATTATATATATATATTAAAATTAAATTTATTATTTTACTTCTTAAAAAATTAACACCGTAATAAATTATTTTACGTAATATCAATAGAAATTCACGAGAAGCTGAATAAAGTTAAAATTGATAATAAAAATTTATGTGTTGAAGTTTGTATAATAATAAGATAGTTAAAATAATTTTAAAAGTTAATCGAAAATATTTAGATTGAGAAATATTATATTTTAAAATTTTTAATGTAGAAATGATTGAGAAATTGTTCGATATAATATTATGATGATTAAATAGACGATTTTACTAATAATTAAATCTAAATTTGAATGTAAATATGTAATGTATTTTTCATTGAAATGTAATGTTTTCGTCTTATCGATCATCATTATTATGATATTATCTTATGTAATTTATCCACTAAATGTAATATATTTTTTATTGAAATGTAATTTCCTTTAGGGTGAAAGATACGTATAATATTTAAATGTATGTAGAGAAAAATATATATTGTTGACATCAATTTTTATACTGACAAAAAATGATGGCACGAAAATGGAAGGAGGAAAAATCAGACTCGGTTCTCGTGCCTTTGGGTGGCCGTCTCGGCGAGTTAGGTTGAATTTTAAGTTTTTTTTAGAAATTATATTATTTATAATATAAAAGTAATGATAATATTTAAAAAAATTAATAATAAATAAAATAAGTAAAAAGATAACGTATAATATTTATTATAATAATGTGATGATAATATGTTTTTTAAAGTTACGATGAATAATAAATAAAATATGTAATAAAATAATAAATAATATTTATTATATTAATGTGATGATTTTTTTAAGAGTTATATAATAATATTTTTTAATAGATATATAATACTATAGATATATAATAAAAAATATAATTACATAATAATAAATACCTAATCATGGCCTTAAGACAAGTATGCCATGTCGACACGTGGGTTGGAACTGTGTTACTTGAACGGGCTAACAATTCGATTTTTTTTTTGATAATCAGGTAAGAAGAATTTACGTTTTTTTAAAAGTTAATATAATTTTTGAAATAGATTTTTTTTATAACAGATACAGAATTTTTTTACTATTATTACGTCATTTCTTAAAATATATATTTTATATAATAAAAACTCTTACAAATCTTATTTTTAAACAAATCTTATGTAAGTTAGGTTTATAAAGAACTACTGTAAAATTCTCAAAGAATGTATTAAACGCTAGACATAAACAAATTACAACAAAAAGTTTAAACAAAATTATATTTACTAAATACATTAATTATGTACAGTAATTTTTACTAAATAATTGTAATATTTAACACACAAAATACTATATTAAAGATTTATATATAATTTTTTGAAAAACATCGATCTCACTCTACCTCACCTCTAAAACAAATACAGCCTAATAAAATTGACAAAAACCAAGGAAAAAAAAGGTAAATAGAAGATTATAAAACAGCTGGTCAACGATGAAAGGGCAATTACCTTTGCCCATCTAACATTAGCAGAAGGGTGAAGACAAGGAGTTTGAAAATCATCAACAGCCAGGAGCAAAATTAAAATTGGCCTCCCAATTAGATTGGATTTTGTTGACAATATATCTCTTGGCTATCACCACATGAAAAGTCACAAAATATTAGAAAATATCGACGTGATAATCTCCCTAAAGTCAGAAAACAAGTTGATTTCTAATCTCACAACAAAACTAAAAGAAGTTAAGGAGAAAGATCATCTGGGCCTCCGAGGAGAATTTGAACTTAAGATTAATACAAAAAGAAAAACTTCGATGAATGAAAAAATCATCTAAGACATCCAAAAGGTTAATCAAAAGCAAGTTCCAGAAGTGAAAAACTGTATCACAATCCATGAAACTGTGTTTTACACCTATATCAAAAAATAAAATGAGAGATCACTCCATCGATAAAAATTTGTGTCCTATTAATACTAACATTTTGGGAGATTTGTATATATTGAAAATTTTGAAAATATTTTTAGATTTTTAGGTATTTGTATATTTCGAAAAATTCGAAAAAAATTTAAACTTTTCATTACTATAAGTATAATTTTTTCTACCATTTTTTGCTTGTCGAGTTAGAAAATTTTTTACAGCTAGCAAAAAATTTATCACAACATATTTTCGTAACATTGTGCTTATTGCCCAACCTCTTGTAACCATTATTAAACTCGTGACTATAAAGAAAACGTGAAATTATATTTAAATGTTAATATATGAAAAATTTATAAACTTTTTAAAATTATTTTTTTAGAATTTTCACAACATGCACAAATAGTCTTAGAACTTTTTTTTATTTCGTAATTTTCCTTTTCTTTTTACTTTTATTTTCTTAAATTTTTATTTTTCAAATTTCTAACGTATATAAACAGTTTGTTGGTATTGATTTTCTTGAACTTATTGTTACCTAATATCACATCTTCACTTATTAACTAAGGTCTCGTTTATTTCATCAACTCCAATTTCATATCTAGTTTTATGCAAACTCTTATGTGTAGACTTGTCAATGGGTCGTGCTCACGGCCCGGCATGAAAAAAATTTCGTGCAATGGGTCGTGCCTAGGCCAAACCCTTAGGTAGTTTGTGCCGTGCCGGCATGACACGAATTCCAACATGAAATAAGCACGGTCCGGCCCAGTACGAGACTACGAGGTGAGTCGCGGGAGGGGGGGACTGGTCGCCAGGTCATGTGGCCAGCGGGGTGAACGGTCACATGCACGAGAGGGGGCTGAATGGGTTGTGTGGCCGGTAGGGAGGATGGGCTGCCGAGTTGTGCGGCTGGTGGGGTGAACAATCACGTGCGCGGGAGGGGGCTGAACGGGTCGTGTCATAGGCGGGGGGGATGGGCCGTCGGGTAGTGCAACTGGTGGGGTGAACAGTCACGTGCACGGGAGGGGGCAAAACAGGTTGTGTGGTTGGCAAGGAGATGGGCTGCTTGGTCATTGGGCTGGCGGGGTGAACGGTCGCATGCACGGGAGGGGGCAAAACAGGTTGTGTGGCTAGTGGGGGGACGGACCGCCGAGTTGTGTGGCTAGCGGGGTGAACGGTCGCATGTGTGGGAGAGGGCTGAACAAGTCGTGTTGCTAGTGAGGGGGATGGGCCGCTAAGTCACTGGGCTGGCTGCCAGGTCGTGTGGCCGACAAGGTGAACGGTCGCGCGCGTGGGTGGGTGGGCTGGGGAACTGTGTCTGGGTCAGCTGTTGCGTCACAGCTTGCAAGGTGCAACGCAGCAACAGTTGGGTCCTCGGGGTTGGTGTCCAACGGGCGGGGCATGCAACAGCCAACGGGCGACCAGCTGCCACCTCCAACGGCCAATAGGTGGCCTGCAGGAACGGGCTGACCGCACAACAGGTGGCACGCTTCTGCGCAACGGTGGCCCACTTTTGTGCAATGGTCGGCCTGCTTCTGCGTAACGGGCTGCCGGGTAAAACGGTAGGCTGTCGCCTCAACAACTCAACTAACTTTTCTCTATAAATTGAGGGAGTTGAGTTTTGTTTTTCACCCAACTCATTCTTCTTCTCCTTCACTCCAAATTCTCCAAGCTCCAATCTCAATTGTCAAATCTCTAATCTCAATTCTCAATTTCTCAAATTTTTTCACTCAAGTCGCTGAAGTCACAAACAATGACGCACTACCAAGGCCAAAGTTCTGAAGGCTATGGATATCCTTAAGAAAACTTTCCTAAAACTGAAGTAACACCATCAATGGAGACTACTGAAGTTTCAACTTCAACTGTGCCATCGAGGAAGTCTCAAAAGAGAGTTTCCATCTGATCAAAGTACACAATCATGATGAAAGCTATGGTGGACAGCACAAAAGATGAACGAGTCTTCTGCAATATTTGTAACGTCAACTTCTCTTATAAAACGTCTGGTGGTACAAGTTATTTAACTAGACATATTAGTACATGTGAAAATAAGAATAAAGATAAAATAATTCAAACTCAATTTTCTTTTACTCCTGAGGGTAATGTTAATTCATGAATTTATGATTCTAAAAGGGCTAGAGACTTGCATGCTATATTTATTTGTTCAAAAGATTTACAAATAAGTTTTGGATGAAATAAACGTTTTGATAATTATATTAGTAAAGCGTATTGTCCATAATATAAATGTATATTTAGAGATAATATTAGGTCAGCTATTATGAATTCATTTAATAAGTTTAGATTAGAACTTATTAATGTTATGAGTACAATAATGACATGTATAGCATGCACTTCAGATATTTGGTCAGGTAGAACTAATGATGGGTACATAGCTGTAACTGCACATTATATTGATCAAAATTGGATTTTACAAAAAAGATTAATAGGATTTAGAAAAATTCAACATCCACATATTGCTGAAACAATTTTTGCAAACATTATGGAAATTTTTGATTTATATGGTATTAGAAATAAAATAGGTAGTATAACTTTTGATAATGCAGCTAATAATATTGCAATAATACTAATGTTTAAAACTAGAATAAGTCCATCAAATGGTTTTAAATTATTTCACCAAAGATGTATGTGTCACGTAATTAATATTATTGTACAATCAAGTGTAAAAGAAATTGAAATTTATATTGAACTTATTAGGGATGCTGTAAGTTTTATAACTAGTTCAAGAAAGCGGCAACAATAATTTGATGAAACATTGATACTTTTGAAATGCCGTATAAAAAATTCTCTTTAAATATTCAACATAAGTGGAATTCATTATATTTAATGTTAGAAAGTGCATTACCATATGAAATTCCAATAATGTCTTTGTATAATCGTCATCATTGTGATGATTATCAAAAATAATTAATTGAGGATGATTTTAAAATTGTAAAATGTTTTGTTGAATTTTTAAAACCTTTTTATGATGTAACGGTTAGATTATCAATAATTTATTATTCTACATCTGTCTATGCGTTGCATCATTTATATGATATTTCACGAGTTTTTAATAAATACGAGGTATATCCATTTTTCCAACCAATAGTAAATAACATGAAACAACAAATTTTAAAATATTGGAATGAAATCCCTATATTATATATTTTGAGTGCATGCTTAGATCCTAGGTGTAAAATAAGATATGCTAGTAAATTAATTAGGGGAATACAAATGAGTTTAGGTGTAGATTTAGGATTAAATGTTAGTATAAAAGAAGAATAATTAAATCAAATGTTTGATTTATACACACAAATATATGGATTAAGAATAGAATATTCTCTTCCACCAATGTCCACAATATCAGAATCAAATATTGGATCATCTTTAGATTCTTGGGCATTTTGACAATATCCAAAAATTGATGAAGATATTCCAACATCATCATCATATAATTATAATCTTATGCTATCTGGACAAGAATTAATTACTTTTAATGCAATGAATCACCAATAATTATTATTTACTCAACATGCTAACTTAAATACATTTGATGTTTTAGATTAGTGGAAGCAACAATCATTGATTTTTCCAATATTATCAACAATGACAAATGATTTATTAACAATTCCAGTGTCTTCAGTAGCTTGTGAACAATTTTTCAGCATGAATGACAATATACTTGATGACCGAAGATGCAAGCTTAAAGAAAATATAATAGAAGCATTAATGTGTGTAAAAAATTGAGAGTTTGTTGTACTTCGTGAACAAGACGAAGTTGAAGAATTTACTTAGCAACTCACAAACTTAAATATTTCATAATTAAATCATTTTTATTTTTATTTTTCAATTTGTAATTTTTTTTAAAATGTAATTTAAATTTGTTGTAATTTTTTTTAAAATGTAATTGTAAATTTGTAATAATGTAAATATAAAATATGTAATTCATTAATAAATAAAAATTTAATTTAATTATATGCATTGTTGTCTTACTTATTAAGTTGTTGAATACTTGAATGTTGAATGTTATCATGTTGATTGTTGAATTAATTTTAAATATTGATGGTTGAACGGTCGTATCTCATATGTGCGGGTGGGTAGGCTGGGGAACCGTGCCTGGGGCCCTGGGTAGGTAGCCGGCTCGCAGCATCGGGTCCCACTGTCCTGGGAAGAAGAGCCGAAGACAGAAGACTCTTTGACGAAGAGAGAAGTGGCCAAGTGGACTGTCAAAGGTGGCAAGGCACAAAGGGGAAGGCGGAAGGCCATGCAAGCCAGCGGGGGGAACAATCGTCGAGTTGCAAGAGGGGGGGCATGGCATAGGTTGTCGGGTCGTGCAAGAGGGGGGTGAATCGTGAACGAGTCGTGCGGCTGGCAGGGGAGATGACCCCTCAGGTCTTGGATCAGCTGCTGGGTCATTGGGCCGGCCATTGGGTTGCAGCGTCAGGTCTCGAGAAGAATCGTGTCGGTCAAAATCGTGCTATTGATCGACATGAATAGTATTTTTTTGTACTACGGGCTATGCCTAGGCTGACCCATTGGTAATATAGGCTGTGCTAACATGACACAACTGACTTTTCTACTTATGTGTTATCATCATCGAATAAATTCTCATATATAAATTTTTACTTTATAATTTACTACGTAACTTTATCATCGTTTATAAAATTATCTTTAACTTCAACTATCTATATTTATTAAAATTAAAGCTACATAAACAAACGAATCCTAAGTTTACCTTATGGGCGGTAATAATGTTTAAGAGAGAATTATTTTTTTAGAAAGTACGGAAAAAAATATTTAACTTATTATTTTTCATATTTTTTTAAAACGCAAACACCCGTCTTTGTCTAAGATAATGTTTAACTTATTGTTAACAATTGACTTTATTTTATAATCCTTTTGTGAGATTTAAGTTTGTTGGTAACAAAATGTTTCAATTTCAACAATCATAGAAAATAAGAATTGAGAATTATTTTGTAAATAATGTTAAGATTACGACATAAAAATTTATATATATGAATTTATAAAATAATAATATCACATGTAAATTTACAAGGTATTTCAACTTTCCATTCCAGCCTTAAACTATAGCCTTCAACGCATAATTGACTTGATCCATTCAGACTTGCGTGAATAAGCCTTTTAACGATATTTTTCTTTAATCTTTATAAAAAAAATGGAAACGAAAGATATAAAATGATTTTACCGGGAACCAAATGGCGGGAAATGGAATTTCCCACTCCCGTTTCTTTTCCCGCCCCCGCCACTGCCAAATCTCGTGGGCCAATAAATTGGTAGACGTCTATACTCCCCACCCTACCTTCCTTTTCTCAATCGTCGCGATCGGGCGGAGCGATGCGGACGCGCAGCGGCAAGCGGACTTCTGATGACGCCTTGCAGCAACGGATCCCGTCCTTCTTCCCACGAAAGAAGAAGAAGGCGACGGTGGATCCATCGGGCCGCATAGATTCTAGCAAGCAAGCGTCGTCGGGTAGAGATCCTCCCGAGGGTGATCAGGAAGTCGGATCGAACGCATTTCCCACGAAGATCTGCTGCAACGGCTCCGTCCCGTGCTCTCCCAAGAAGAGACCTCTCCAACAGTCCAAGAATTCCACTCGATGGAATCCAAGAGGCAACTTGCTGGCTCTCTTGCACTTCTCAATTGGCTTTCTTCCTGATTTTTGCGAATTTTTTATTTTTGATGTTGTGGCGGGGCAGATCCCGTGCAGTTGAGAGCAGTGAAGGAGGCTTTGCACGTGTCTAGTTCCCCGAAGACCATTGTTTGCCGTGAGAATGAGCAGAATGAAGTGTTGGACTTCTGCAAGTCCTGCATTGCCGCCGAAAAAGCTGGGAGTCTATATGTATGTGGATGTCCTGGAACTGGCAAGACTCTGTCCATCAATAGAGTCAAGGACCTCTTGCATTCTTGGACGAAAGAGGTAACAAATTTTTTGATAAAATTTCTCATTACTGACAGTGAAATCCACAGGCATTAGAAAACGACGAAGTCCATTATGTTCGCACTATTTATGTACGCTGAAATAAACTGCATGTCGATTAGCTCGTTTTATTGGTAGAAATATTGTTACCTTTACATGGTTGAAGTTTACGCTTGTAGAAAAAGGGAAATGGGGAGTGTTCTCTATCGATAATTACCACATGCACTGTTGGGCACAAATCTTGTTTTTGTACACATAGCAAACACCGTAGTGACACCAGTATGGTACTCAATCAAGAACTTACAAACAAGGATAGAACTCACATGAAGAATTGGTTGCCACATTCTCTTTCCTTTTGTTTACCAGTAAAAATAAGGTCCCTATTTCATGTTTTGGTAGTACATACATTGGAAGAAATTGATTATCAATCTCGTGAAAAGAAAGGATTCCCTTGAGTTTGATGCACACAATCATAACCACCAAATGCCTTCAATTCCGTGCTGGTTATCCCATGCATATTTTTCCTAAATGAAAAACAAAATACCTTAAAATGCCATTACAAGCATAATGTATACCATTTACTACAAATTTTCTGGTATTCTCTGAAATATTATTAATTTCATTTTCTATGTAATTATTCATTACATTCTAACAACTGGGATTTTTATGTTCTTATTTGTAACTTTCATGGACTTGTTGATGTTCAAATTCATTCTTTGCTATAGTTCACACTCCTCTATTAATAGCTATTAGAATTATCCTTCTTCTAGGTGGGATTTCAGTCACCAGAGGTGTTGGCTGTGAATTGCACTACCCTGCCAAGGACTTCTGACATTTTTAGCAAGGTAGCTGCATTCTTCTTAAATATTGTACAATTTAAGCCAACTTTATATGTAACCAACAAATATTCAAACTTAACATTGCAGATTCATGAAAAGCAGCGTCTTCATAAGTCCAGTGAGGCTGGCTTTGCTCTTGAAAATCTACAATTTCTGTACTCTAAAACAAAACCACTGCCTAGAATGTTGTAAGAATCACTCTCTCATGTGCATACTACATTGCGTAATTTGCCTGGCTTTCCACATGTATCACTCTAGCTCAGTGTTGTGGTCTGCAAGATATGGAAACACATTAAGCAGCCAGATAAAAAAATATTGTTTTCATTACGAGTATCTTTTTTCCTAATGGTTTTACTTGGCTGCAGACTGGTTATTGTTGATGAAATGGATTATCTCATAAGCAAGGACAAAACTGTAATTCACGATCTCTTCATGCTTACAACATTTCCATTCTCGAGACTCATACTCATAGGTATTTTTTGTAGACGTCTAGCTGTCTCTCTTTTGAAAAGCTTGTCTTCCTTTTGCAAATCAAGATACTACAAGCTTGTTTGTATTTTAGCTGATTTTGCGTGTATTTGATTACTTGTGCAGGAATAGCAAATGCAAAAGATCTGGCCGATCGGTTTCTCCCAAGGCTGGAGTCACTAAATTGTATGCAAAATTTTATGGTTTCCAGATTATGCAATAACAATTAATACGATACTTTCAAACTCTATACTGCACATAATGACCAAGTTTTAATGTCTTAGCCTTAAAGGTCCTTAAATCAAATGAGATTTTCATCTTCCAAGTTTCAATATAAAAAACGAAAAAACTTATTAATGGAATTTATGTTGCTTCTCAATGTTTGAAAGGTTATTTCATCTGTTTGTTCATCCGGCTTATAATTTTACAACCTATAGGGTTAAAACTTGTAGGATAAAAAATGATGACGGTGCACCTTGTAGAAATCTTCTGATTTAATGACAAATACAATTTGAATTGAAATGATCACACTTGAAATAATCACAAGAACATGGAACATTTATTTGAGTCCAGTCATTTGCCTATGCCCATCTTTTAAGTACTACTATCTTGTGAGAGTTCCACTTTCTCTAAGCCTTTACAATCAAGTTGATCACATCAAACTCCACGCACAAGCTTATAGCAAGTGAAAATCATTTTATCTTAATTTTGTCGAGGGAATTACCACTTTACCTATCTGTAATATGTCCTTGTATTTCACTAAGACACAAATAATAAAGTCTATACGTCAGTGACCTAGAGATAAAAGAAAACAATTTAAAATTCTGCCCTCTAAAATTGCATTCTTAAATCCTAAACCTTGAACACCATCTTTAAACTCCAAACCTTAAACCCTTAATATTATTTTTGAAATTTAGTGTGGCATGGATCTAATATCTAGGGAAATGTTTGGTATCTTCTTTTGTTTCAACTTTGATGCTTCAAAGCATAAGAAGTTTGGTCAGACTTCTGGTATTGCTTCCTGTGATTTCTTGGACAATATTTTTTTCCATACACATGGTTTGAATTATTTTTACATTTTTCAACAGTTTTTTTGTTGATTAATACTTCAACATGTATGAATCAATCAAATCAATTACAATTAAAATTACATCCTTTTCATTATAACTCAAAATTCAATTTGTATTCAAAAACTTATTAAGACTGCTATCTGATCAATTATTGATATCAAAGAATTTCTTCACACAAACATGTGTCATCATATTATTTTTACTCTACATGTAATTAAACAAAAACTAGTATTCTAATTTATAGCCAACAAAAGTTGTTGGATATAGGATCTGTGCTTGTTAGTTGTATCAATTCAACCAATTGTATCCTTTTTTTTTTGAAGGGAATTGACTGTATCCTTAAATTTGTTTACAGGTAAGCCAAGAGTTGTTTCTTTTTGTACATATTCAGTAGATCAAATACTTAGAATTCTTCAGCAAAGACTTATGGTCAGTGTTTTTTATTGTATTTCACATAAATTGATGCTTTATTATTTTCTGAGATTCTGAATTGTAATATTAACAGGTCCTTGGTTTTGAGGTTTTCCAATCTGCTGCCCTTGAATTCTGTGCAAAGGTAATTACTTTAATAATTTTCAGGTTGCTGATGATTGAAGTTCTATTTTTCATTGCAGAGCATCTTGATAATATTTTCTTTCATATTCACATATTTGGTGCTTAGTCTCTTGCTCTAGTAGCTTCTGCAGTGTGAATGATTATGGTATGAACCTTTATTGATGTTGGATGTGATTATATGGTTACTTGGTAATCATGAATACACCATGAAATGCGTATTAGTGACATGTTTGTGGAAGTTGGTCTTGTAAAAGCTTAAGGATATAGTGATATGCGGTAAGTTGAAATAAACAACATTATCATGATAGGTTATGATGAAAATTGAGTGAGTTGTGCACAATATCTTTTTTGCAAATCTCATAATCTTATAATCCATTTTCTTAATTATGAATTTATGATTTGGATTATAATTTTTTGTTGTTATAATTGAATATCTATAATCTCAATCAGATACGACAATCAATAATACATCTATCACACTTTAAAATCAAATTGATAACTATGGATTTTAGTTATCTTGTTGTATGTGCATAATCTTGATTGTATAACTTAAGGTGTATTTGGTTTGGTTATTATATGATATGCTTTATGTTTTCATAAACTTTACAAATAATTTATTTTCATTCATATATAAAGCTTTTACTTTAATACAATACTTATAAAATGTATAAAACAAAATAAAATATTATCATAATATATTTTCAGTATATATGTATAAAATGTTAATATATAGTATTGTGTTTGGAAAGTTGGAGAAGAAGAGATGCATTGTGAGGGGAGAGAACATATTTAGGTTAGGTTGAGAATAAAAAAGGTTTTGTTGAAACTTTAGGATTAAACAAAAAATAAACATGGAAAGATTACATCAATTTTTCAAATGCTCTTTGAAGCAGCGTTTTTGACCACATTATTTGTAGCTATATAAAAATGCTACATTTTTCAAAAATGCTACATTTTTCAAAAATGCATGTTTTCTAGAGGTGTTTCTTTCAGAAAATGGCATTTTTTACAAAAAATGCCGAAGGAAACAGTGTCCTAGAGTCTCTATAATTTGAACCAAAATATGCCCAAGACATGGAAATCCAAGTAATCTTTACTGGGATAGTGAAGAATTGGTATAATAGATAATTTGCCAACAATTGTTTCCATTTTCTATATCGAGAATTTTATAACCATTTTGAAATAGTTGGCAAACATTTCTTCATGTTCCTGTCACTTTTTGGCCACTTGGAAATTTTATCGTGTCCGTTTACTTAAATTAATAAGGGACTTTGCTGAAACACCATCTAATGTTTTTTCTTTATAATATATTAGAAAGTTGGTGCTGCTTCAGGGGATATGAGAAAAGCACTTGCTGCGTGCATGTAAGTTTTCTTTGAACAATAATTATTCATGCTTGTATTTTCATTCTCTTCTGTAAGGTGATGTGCATGTTTTTCTTTCTAAAATTCGTATTTCAATTTATCTTGCAATTGGAATCCCAAGTAACATTCCAAAGTATTGTCATCATTGAATTTTTTTTTTGGAAAATCATTGAATTGATTTCCTGTATAGGTGCTGCTTCAGGCATCTATATACTTCATTCTGGAAATTATTTTTTCACTTTCATTTGGAATTTTCTTGTCTCATTGTCTAGAAGTTGGAAACAAGAACTTATGTTTATTAGGCTATATACAATGTGTATCAATTATCAAGGTGGGCACCTAAGCACCTAGGTGTTTCCTGGGTAATGTCCAGGAATGCCCAACATCTTGTAGGACTTAATTGGATTTTTGTTGAATTTGATCAGTGATCCATGAAAGATTTAATATCATGTAAGGTATTTTTTAATGTTTTCTAGCAAAGATCTTTTTATTTTAGTATCATTTAGATTCTGGGAATCTTATTTTGTTATTGTGTATTGATTCTTTCAAGTATCATATTGTTGTACAAATTTTTATAAATTAGTTTACAATATTTATTTATGTGTTTTTAGTTATTACTATACATAAAAATATGTAAATAATTATACATATACATATTATAAAATAAACACATATATAAATATGGGGGTTAGATGACCAGGCACTCAAGGCTACTGCCCATGTGCTTTGGTGCCTTAATAATCTTGATGTGCATACAGTTGGTATTGATGATGTAATTGTAATTGTGTTTCATTGTTGCATCATATTCTGTCATTCTTATCTCCACAAGCATACATCTTTTATTATAATAATTGCATCTATGATTTATTAGAAATGACATTCCTTAATAAACTAATCTGCATGACGTGCTAAAAATATTTCCTAGATTCCTAATGGAAGTCAAATATAAAACAATTTTAATCAGTTGTTAGTTTGAACTCTTTGCATATTGGCATGTTGTCTTAACTAACTTGTTTTTTGGTGGAACTTGTGAAACTGAAATGATTTTATTTACCCTGATGAAACAAACATCTTATGTAATTTCAGGAGTGCAATTGAGGTTCTTGAGAGAGAGTTGGGGGACCCGGATACAACATCAGAAGCAAGCCTTGTAAGTGAGTTGCATATTGTACTCAAAAAGTTTATTTACTTCTAAGGGTGGCATTCACAGAAGATTATTGAATTTTTTATTGAAGGCATTTTTTTTGAGTAAATATAGTTAAAAATTTCAAAATGTTACATTTGATTTTTTTTTTTTTTTTTTTTTTTTAAATTTAGGGATGATTTTAGCCAAGTATCATTGAGTAATGATGTTTTTTTTTGATTTAGAAAAAAAAAAAAAAAACTTATGATAGAGTATGTAGAAATCTATTGTTGTGAGTTTGGGTAAAAGGGAGTACTTGTAGGACAGATTAATATTATAAAAGACATGAAAGAACAACTACTAATATTAAAATTATAGGAGAAATTAAAGAATTTTCAATAGTTAGGTTTACACCAAGGGTCATCTTTAGGTGTATATTTGTTATCTTAGTTGTGGATAAATTAGCTAAGGAAATTTGTGATAAACTTTGGTGTGTTTATTTTCTGATAATATATATATTTTTTTGTTGAAGGTAAGATAAGAATCAGTTCTAAATTAGAATTATGAAGGGATATTTTTGAATCTAAAGGAGTTAGATTAAGTATGTCAAAAATTGAATATATGAAATGTAGGTTTAATGAAGATAAGAATAATGATGAAAGTATATACTTGAATGGTTATGAGATTCATAAAAGCAAGACTAACATTTGAAATTTATAATTAGTAATGGTGAAATTACAAAAGATGTTATTCATATGATTAAAGTAAGATGGGTGAAATGGAGAAACACTTTTGGAGTGTTATGTGACAGGAGGATGCCTTTAAAATTGAAAGGAAAATTTTTATAAAATTTCTATTCATCCAACCGTACTTTATGGTTCAAAATGTTGAGATGTAAAGTATGATCATATGTAAAATATTAGTGTTGTTGAGATGCGTATCCTTAGGTGAGTGGTAATATAAAAATAGATAAGCTAAAAAATGATTTTATTAAGAATAAAGTAAGATTTACATCAATTAAGGATAAGACAAAATTGAATTATGTGTTTTGGTCATATTTTTAGAAGATTAAAAGATGCATCAGTTAGAAGAAATTAAAAGTAGAGGAAGATTTAAAATTACTTGGTTATGAATTGTGAGAAAAGATTTAATTTATGTAATTTAATTAAATATCTGATCATAGAAATATATAGAAGAAAAGGTCATGTGGCCGTGTAATGGTATTATAGTTTGAATCACTTTTTTTATTATAATGATTGAATAATGATGGTTTATTTTCCGTTCTCTTCAGTAATCTGGTTTTTCATCTAATTGTGGCAGGTGACTATCGATCACATGTACAATGTTTTGTCAACTTCATTTAAATCACCAATTGTGGAGACTATACAGTTCTTGCCACAACATCAACAGGTTTATTTGAATGAATTTATGGAATTGATTTTTCAGTCTAAACCTCTATTTCGTTTGTTTTCACTTGCCTTCCACAAATCTAGTTTTTTTTTTTTTTTAATTATTCAAGAAACAAAAAGATTGTTAAAGAGAACTCAAGGCTGAATATATGTGCTGCAAAATAAAGATTTCTCTTCAGTATTGCCAGTAATTACAAATCATGTGCTTAAATTGATATGAATGTTGGTAGTAGATGCTGTGAAAAGAAATAAGTGGAAGTAGAATCTCCTCACAAAGATAGGGCCTCTATAAATAGAAGCTATAAGCAAATGATCAATACAACTCTAATAATCTCTATCCGTTTTCCATTTTGATCTTTTATATTTTCTTTTTGAACAGTGTCATTTTAATATAGAACATGGTTTAAATATTTACGAATTTTTAGACTTTTTGATATTTTTTTTTGAAACATAACGTTTCATTATCTTTTTTTTACAAGAGCAATGATTTCCTTGCAGTTCCCCTCCCCTACAGGGTAGGGACTTGAACTGGGGATCTTTTTTCGTGTTCTGAATCATATACCTGATTTATGCATGTGTTTTAATGCGCCCATTGGAAAACTATTAGATGAGACTCAGTCTGATCACGTATCTACTTGAGAAAAAGAGGAGAGAAAAGAAAAAGAAAAAGTCACAAAAAATTAATTTCACAAAAAATCTTGAGGGTCGATCACATCTACTAGTCTTCTTGAGTATAGATCATCACATTTGTCTATTTGTTTTATTGCTTCTGATTATATCACTTGATAATTAATCTATTACTCTGTGATATACTTTTTCCGAGGCTATAATCTCAGACTATTCTTATTGTTTTTACTTCTGTTACAACAACAATTACTGTCTTTTGTTTCTATTATTACTACAACAATTGATTTTTTATGTTTCTCTATATGTTGTTTTTTTTTGTTATGTTTAAATTTTTAAGTTGTTATCAAGTCTGTTATAAGTTGGATGTTCCATCTTGAGGGGGGGTTAGGGTTTAGGGTGTTATATTTTATATGTGAATTAGGGTGTTATATGTGAATTTAGTTCTACCTTGTTTAAATGTTACTTGTCCTCTTGATGTAGTCAACAAAAATAATTGATTTCTGCCATTTCTTGTTTCTATTTGTCCCATGTCAATTCATTTGTAGTGGCTGGAATTCTATGCAAATTTTCTTGGAGATCTATTGTACTTCTTGGATCTATATTTTCATAGGAAAAACTCATGATTTCATTCTATTCAGAATTTATTATCGAGATGTCACATTGAGTTTGTATGCTTTTTATACTGTTCTATATCTGAATATGTTTCTGTATCTAAATATGGTAATTGCATTAACCATGCAAGTTTTTTTTTACTGTAGTTGATATTGTGTTCACTAGTGAAGTTTTTGAAGACAAAGAGTTCGACTACTGTTGGAGAGGTACATTTGCGTTCATGTGATATTTCATTAAGCAAAACAAATGAATAGAGAAAAGGAATACATACTTTTTATGCTAGTTTAAATTTCTTGTCCTTATCTATGGTAGCTCATATTATCATGAATATTTACATGATCTCCATTGCGAGTATATTTATCTGGTTGTCTTTTTGGCAGTTAAACAAGTCATACCTAGACATATGCAGATCTATGCAGGTGCCAGCATCTGGCATACATGAATTGTCAAATATGTGTGAAATGCTTAGTGGTCAGGTATATTTCTAAATGGGCTGTTTTTAACCTTGTAATTTTTCAACTAATGATGAAGAAAACCCAATCTTTTTACTATTGCAGGGTCTCATAAAACTTAGCCAGTCACGTTATGGTAAGTCAAAGAGCATAACGTTATTGATCAACAGCGCTGATGTTACTTTTGCTTTAAAGGTACTAAACTAATTGCTTGATGCGAAGTAACGTTCTTCTCTTTCTTTGATCTTTACGATCTTTTGTTTGATGCAGGGTATTCGCTTTTTTAGAACATGTCTTGAATAGTAGATTCTTGGATGATGGTTATCCAAGAAATTCAAAGCAAACTTGATAAATCCTGTCGAAGAAACAACATTGAAGGTATTATTTATTTTCATCAATCATGCCTTAGCTTGAGTGCGTTCTCTGTAAATCGAATAGTTCTTGAAAAAAGAAACCCATCGAATTCTATACTGGATCTATAAATCTAAATGTTGGCCATGCTTTTCCTCAGGGGTTCATTGATGGTGCTTTTACTGTGTGTGGAAGTGCAACTATTTTCGCCCCACCGATGCCTCAAATTGGTGCTTTTCAGGCTGCTGGATAGTAATAATTGGCCACATTGAATCACTGGAAAACATGGATTTCTGGTATCTATTTATTAGTGACAACAATGATCTATATGGGCCAATTATATTGTGCCAGATATTTCTCTTTGTAGCGAAACATCACTCAAAACGCGGCCAATTGTATTACGCTTTAAAGATGAAATAACAGAAGCGTGGAAGCATATTATTGTCAACATTTTTAAGTAAGCCAGTTAGCTTTTAATTCTTAATATTTTGTTTTCAAATAGGATATAGAGGCATTCAATTCATTGTATACTTAATAGAATGGAATGACAAGGATTTCTGTATATAAGATTTATTTTTTTAATGAAATGAAATTCACAAAAAATACATTATAATGTAGACGACAGCAATGGATTATTTATTTAATTTTTACCAGAATGAGTCTTTTGTATGATATGGTATTATGATTGTGTATCATTTTTGATATGGTTATTCCATATTTGTGATTGATTATGTTCTATTTTAGTGAAAAAATAAGTGATGTAATGTTGTCATTTAAATTATGAATGTAATTTTTTTTGATAAATTACACTATTGTCTGTGAAAGTAGTTTCTGGTTTAATGGCCTTGTTTTCCACACGTCTGTCGAACATTTGGATATATTGTCCTCAAGTCCTGAATAAGGGGCAATTTCTCTATGGTGTGGTAAAGCACCAAACCTTAGGATAAACCACTACACCCTAGACTTTACAGTCAGGAAAGGCTCATGTCCCATTTCATGTGGGGCAGGAATTTCATTTCAGTGGTGAAAAACATTTTTATGAATCTATTTTAGTCATCAGGTTTTATAAATAACTACCAAGCAGTTATAAATATTTACCTCTGGTTATAGACCTAATAATTGAAAAAGGGAGTATCATATCTTTATGGGTTACCATAAACCTTGGAACTGGAAGGGTTTTCTCTAAGCATGAAGGCTAAATTGTATCCTTTGAAAGCCATTATTTAGAGAATTGAAGAACTGGGTATCAGAAATAGATGAGTGGCACATAATTTCATGTTACATTAGCCTTCTTAATAGACCTGACATACTTAACCATCATCATTAGCATAGGTGGTATTTCTTTCCCTTATTGAAGAAGAAAATCAGAGTATCACAACTAAATTTTTGTCTCCTGATGGACATCAGGACATGACAGCTAGTAATTTAGGCTTCATTCGAGGTTAACTTTTGTTAGTTTCGAGAGTTAAAAAAAGTTGAAGTTGAAGTTAGTTACATAAATAAATTATTTGAAGATGTATAGTAACTAAAAGTGGTGAGAATTGAAATTTGTTGAAAGTGATTTTGAGAATTTATTAAAGTTGGTTGCAAACGAGGCATTAGTTTATGGACTTGCCTCTTTTTTTTGTTTTCTTGATTGCTGGACTTGTGGTGGAAAAAGAATCTCTATGCATCGAGGCAAGTAGACGAGCAAGTATGCTTGGAATCCGATCTGCTTTCGATCGATCATCCTAATGTCTGCCATTATGTTCTACCTGTTCCAATCCAATCAAACCACACCGTCCTACTAATTTTCTCTCCTGTCGGCCACCACATTACCACTTGTTACCCTCAAATGCATCTCACCCTTGGAATCAATGTATACATACATTTCGAGTGTTTTCAGAAAAAATAAATTTCTTTTCTCCTGAAAACTTGTATGATGTGCGAACAGATTTACATTTTTACTCGCAGGAGATCCGGTAAAGGAAAGGCTTGAGAGAGAAATATGGAAGAACATACACTTGATATCCTAGTGGTAGAGGTTTCTCATTAAACTTTAGGTTCGTTTATTTACGTTAGAAATCTGAAAAATAGAAAAGAAAAAGAAAAATTAGGAAACAGAAATTTTTTGTAAGGTTTGTTACGAAAATTTTGAAAAATTAATTTAAATAAAATTTATAAATATGATATATTTTAACATTTCAGGTATAATTCTACGTAATTCTACATTTCAATAATAGTTTAAGGAAGTTAAGAAAAATACATAATATTAGGAAAATACATTGTAATGAAATTTCTAGTAATCTTAAGAATTTTGTGTGTCTAACAAGAAAAAATCTATACTTAAATGTTGGAAAAATTTTATTTTTTCAAGATTTGTAAAGAACATGAACCTTCATTTACAATATTTTAAAATTCAAAACTTTACAGTAGAATTAACTTAAAGTAATAATTTACAAAAAAAAGAAAAAAAAAGAGAGACGGAAGAACAAAAGAGGAAGCATCATACCATGTGCATTGTGTGAGATCTATCTGTTGGTGGCTTGTTTCACGCGGAAAGGTAAAACTTAAAAGCACCTCAGACAGGTTGGAATAGATGTGCACTGACTCCAATATTTGCCAACTTCAATCAACAACCATTATCATGCCATTTCATGATTTCAATTATTTGTTGAGGAACATATGTTACAGATTCAAAAATACATGTGTGCGTACCCATTGCCGTACTATTTTCTGAAAAACTAATTTTAAAATGTCGACTTCAAGGTTTGTTCTTCATCTCTCCCGTTCTCTTAAAATATAAGGCTACCTGAGCATCCGTGTACGTGGTTCCTTCCCTACCATGTACGCCCAAATGCAAAGTCGTCGAAATCAATCATTCCCAGGCCCCGGAGCGTGTTCAAGACAAACCACCGGAGACACCGCCCGCAACTCAACTGCTGCACCGGCCCATATATGATTTTGGTATTCTTTATTTCTTTCTGCGTGCGTTTGCTTCGTTTGTTTTTAATTTTACTTAATTTTAAAAATTAGATAAAATTAAAATTAAAATAATAAAATAAATAATGTATTAAAAATTTATATATTAAAATTTATGTAATGATCATGACTATTTATCTTATTAAAATCAATTAACTAACAAGAAAGAACTTAAAAGCATTATAAAAGTTTGGATCAACAAGTTTCAGCCTATCAACATTGGTTTTTTCAGTTTTGAAAGTTGAGTAAAATTGAAGGTAAAGTTAAAATAGAATTAAAATTATATAATAATTTAGATGATAAAAATTTATATTTTAAAATTTACGTAGATACATACACTTTTTTATACAACATAATTTTAAAATGGAGGGTACGTTACAGCTGACATCTTGATCACCCTTCTCGTTTGCCGATCCAACAATATATGCGCTACTTTTTATTTTCTTGGTAACGAGCAATGCACTGTTTTTTATCGATTGATGATCACTCAACGTCAAAAGAGTCTTACGTTAATAAATACGGCGATCGTACGGAGTAAATTTACGTTAATAAAATTTTACTCATTGTTGATTAATTTAAGACAAATTTTTAATATTGTGTCTGAGTTGGTTTATGACTTTACGTACGTCTATTAATATGGTAAATACTTGCAGATAAAAAGTAAATCAAGAATGAAGAAAATTTGTTTCATTTGCTGCCTCTTAATTTTAAAATGGAATTTCAACGTGATACCACATCTATAAATATAATGATTAGATTAAGCTTAATGTATGATAAATTTATCTTAATTGATTTTGAAATAAAATTTTAACACATATTATTTGTGTATGTTTTACTTTACGGTGAGCAATTTAATTTTGAATTTCAAATTTATCTCACAAATCTACTGCTGCTATCATCGAAAACAAAAAAATAACGAGCATGTGGCTTGGATATATTTAAGGTAAGTTCGATAGTTAAATTTTATCATCAAATAACTTCATTACAAGCAACTTTTATATATAATAGAGTACAACCTAATCTTAGAATTTTAGAATGAAAATATTAAACACTCACAATTTTAAAAAATATCACAGATATTAGTATTACTATTTAGATATATTTATCCTAAAATCTATCAACGATGAATATCATATTTAAAATAAATATTTATAAAAAAGACAGTTATTTATTTTAAATACAATTTTTATCATTGACAAATTTTAAATTAATATATCTAAATCATAAAATGATTACCTGCAACAGTTTTTTGCTATCCTACGTTCCTGTTATTAATGTAAATTAGAATCTATACACATTGTCATTTGCATTAATTAACCATTAACTGAAAGGATTGTGGTTTGATTGTGTATAGTTTACTTTGTAAATTATTTTTTCTTATGATTGATAGAAATTATTAAAATGTTTAAAATACGATATTCATCCCTTTTCTAGCAGTGTAATCGATCCTTTCATTAATTAGGGGTGAAATATTAATACAGCAGATCTTGTACTTAATTAATTTATTTAAACCATCATCTACTTCACTACTTTTAAGGGCCGGTCATAAAAATTGAAGGGTGCTCACTAGCTTCATCACAAGAAGCTCCTCATTAATTTACATGAATGAACAAGTAATATATCCACATCTGTGAAAGTACACAAAGATCAACCGGACTATTTTTTTTAATCAGCAGGATAGATATCGACGTCATTGAGGTTTACATTAGATAATCTCGATCCTATTACTTATTAGAATATAGACATCTAATTAGATTCTTTGTATTGTAATAATGCCTAATCTTTTAATTATTACTAATTGATTTTGAGTTGAAATTTAATATAGTATTAGAGCATCAAAATCTTACACACATTAACAGTGAAAACAGATATTAATTTATTAGCTTGAAGCTTCAAATTAATAAGCAGAGTATTAGATAGTCTCACAATATTACTTAGAATGTGAAGATTTTGGATATTATATTAATTGTAATACTTGATTCTAGCTCTTATTATTGATTAATTTTGAATTGAATTTTAATAGTTTGAACTCGATCTGATAACAAATATATATAAAACTAGCTAGGCAACTCTAATCAATTGCTTGAGTTGGCCAGATGAACGTCTGGATTGATTAGTTGTGGCCCAACTTTCTCAAAATTCAAATTTTTTTCCCTACATACTGTGGCTAAAGAGTTTGGAGCACTATGCATATTCCAATAAAAGGAGCATTTTTACACACCAATGAACGTGATAGTCTATATGTTTCCATCATTTCTGAAGTGTGGTATATATAGACGACTAGGACATCCTTCCTTCAGTAAAAGGAAATCTTTATCTCATTTTTTTGTTCCTCTTTCAACTTTTCCTCCCTAGCATGTCCACCTTCTCCTCCCAAAGATCAAGCACAATGCCACCCAAAAATAACACACCTCAACCTTGATATGATATCAAAGCTAGTTCACGTGCACTACACATAAAACGTTATATAGAAGACTTTAATGAGAGACTCACAAAGTGTAGATGTGTGTTAAGAAAAATAGTCTTATATTAAAAATAATAAGTAGAATTAAAACCTGTATATTACTTGTAAGTTCTTTCTTACTGATCAATTAATTTTAATAAGATAAATTCCACACGTACAACAGTTAATCACATATCAATATATAACAATTAAGATAACACAATTGATCTACCACCGTGTATAGTGTGAGGAAATTAAGAAATATTAAATTTTAAATTCAAATTTAAGCAACGATGTATACTATATATATACTGCAATTATCAAAAAACAAAGGCTGTTAATAACGAAATCTATCTAGCTAGCGCTGCTGCTGCTGCCACACCTAATATATATATTAGAAATGCCTGGTCTAGCTGCTGGGAGTACCAACGGGAAGCTGACTTTGCACCCATATCTTAATGCATGTTGTGATCTGCAACTTGATCACAGAAAAAGAAGAAGAAGAAGAAGAAGATGATGAAGAGAAGAAGCTTAAAGCTAGACGCGCGCCTTCAAATATGTTTAATAAATCCCAACGGTTCAGATCGATCGAGGAGCGCGACTAAATCGGCTGGTCTGTCTCACCGTGATGCAAGGACGCATGCATGATACCACACATGCATGCAGCGTGGGGATCCAAGAAATCAATCAATAAATTCATATAATATTGGGCACAGATCACAGGTTCGCTAATATATATATATATATATCAAGACGTACCCTTCTAAGATTTGATAATTGCTTGCAGCAGTTAGCTTTGAGGGTGGTCTGAATCGGTCATGCACGCTGATGGAAGAGCTACTTCACAAGCCAGATAGACCTAACCTAGTTGACTGACATATAGATGTATATGTTTGTGTGTACGTGTCTTTTGATGAACAAAACCGAGATGAGATTAATTGATTAATTAACCGCGCCCCCAACTAGCTGGTTTTAGTTTGGTGGCGGTTGGTTAGTGACTAATTGCAATCATCAGGAACGTGACTGATTCGAATTAAGCTGGAAGAGATCACAACTAGATGGTGATCGATGATCAATTAATATTGCAGTTGTAGATGGTTATTAATAACGAATTATATATACTGTTGATAATGGAAGGACAATAGTGTTGAAATTTTATCTTAAAATTAATCAATTGCCGTGTGAATCTCTCGTGAAGTTACTTTACAGGTGTCTTACGTGCGTGTACTTAACTTTGATATTATGTTGATATTTCATATTAAAACCAATTGACAATGAGCTGGTGAAAGAATTTTTCATATATTAATTAGTTAATTAGGTGTAGTTTATTTTCTACATTATTTATAATGTGAGACTATTTTAACAAGTAAGGGGAGATGCTGGATTATATTGTCCCACATTAAAAAAATGTTGTGAACTAAGACTTATATAACACTTGTGATCTTTCCCCACTAGTTAGCCAATTAGTTTGTAAGATGAAATTTTAATATCCACTTGTAAATATTTGTGTGTATAAAAATAATTAAGCTAAGAGTAAGAGAGAGTATTAGAACAGTCTTACATTCTCTAAGTATGGAGAATAAATTGAGTCTAATATATGAAAAATCTTTCTACTCATTGTTAATTGATGATTTTGATATTTTTTGCACCACTTGATAGATTAAGGCCTCATTCTCAGCCAGCTTCTGTCAATCTCAGGAGTTAGGATATAATTGAAGATAAAACTAGTTTTGTAAATGGAATTGAATTTACGTAATAGTTAAGATGATGAAAGTTTATATATTAAAATTTGTATAGTAATAATGAGTTTAAAGTGATTTTAGAAGTTGACCAGAGACGATCCTAAATGAAGCCTAAGTCCAATGTACAGAGAGAGAAAGGTGGAGGAGGTGTGGAGAGAGGCTGCAGTCAATTAGGCAATTAAAGTGGTGTGCGGTGCGTTCATGTATGGGTGCATAAATGGCTGGAGGGCACACAGGCTTGAGGAGCAAAGAAGAGTAAGCTAGCTAGCAGTGGAGAAAGAAGAAAACAGCTGACAGACGCAGCCGGCCGACAACATCCCGGCGAAGGTGGGGAACATAAATACACAAACCATCGGCTTGGCTGCACATACGTGACTTTTCTCTTCTTCAAACCATGGAATGATTCCAAGGTTGGATCTCACTGCATTGCTCAGTTCCACCCAACAGATGTATGTGAGTGTGGGTGGGACAAGCAAGAACAAAGTAGAAAGTTCTCTCTCTCTGTCTCTCTTGTTTGTTAATCAAGCTTAATTAATTAACTTAGAGATTATCACTGTCTTAAAAAGCCAATGCATATACAAATGTAGAGATTGCGTTGGGTATCGTGAAAAGGAAAGATTCCAGCACCACCATCCAGTTCCTTGAAGTACGTACGAAGAAAACTGCAAGTCAAAACAATCGGTTGAATTGGTCACAATTAATTAAGTACCGAAACTTTGTTTGTTAACAAAATTTTAATTAACTTTAATTTTAATAATTTTAGAGAGTTAAAGTTAAGATTAGTTTGTAAATAATATTAAATTTTTATAGTAAATTGTGAGATAAAAATTTATATATAAAAATTTGTGTGATAATAATAATGTATAAAAATTTATTCAAAGTTAAAATTGAAGTTAAATTTAATCAAATAAACAAGACCTACGTGTGCATTCATATTTCCTTTCAAAGAATGGCTCTGTAGGTACTTACAGAAGTTAGTTCTGTAGGTGGCCGTTGGATTAAAGTTAGAAGGTGGAAAGAGAGTGACAGGAAAAGTAGAGAGAAAGTGAAAAAAAAATCCTCCCGCCGTTGTCACCCACGTAAAAGACTTGTGATTCCTCTTCCCAAAGTAGCCCTTTTATTTTAACACGAAAAGAAAATCGCATTTCACCTATGATTACTTTTCCCAATCGAAACTATTAATTACCTTAAGTATTTCAATACATGGTATAAAGTAAAATATGTTTAATCAAAAAATGTATGGGTTGAACAACAAATGTATGGGTAAAATGAAACCACACTTTTAATTAAAAAATTAACCATTCGAATTTTAAAAAGCTAATGGATTGTAAGTTGATTGACATTCTACAGATTGGTTACAAACTTAATGTTACCGTTATATTACGAACTTAATGCTAAATTATTTAGGAGACGCAAACTCTACAGGCGTTGTTGTAAGTCGATCAACGGGTGAAATTTAGTACACTGTAGTCGGCCCTCAAGCCGGTACATGACCTCGGCTCCCTCCCAGGCAGTAAAACTCGTTATCACCCCTACTCAGTTGAGTCTAGGTTTTGGGTAAGCACATGGCAGCCGGCCCGCAAGCCGGTACACGCCCTTAGCTACCGGTTTTCCGACTCCAAAACTTCTTACCACCCCTCACTCAAACGTTAAATCCATTTATATAGTCTCAGGTCTTTTAACATAAATATTTGAAAGATATCCAGAGTTATACCCTTAAAATGCCTAAGTACTATTCTTAACTTAAAAATCTCACATGTCTTGCTAAAACACTGATCATTTATGCTTAAAGTTACGGTTCTTTAGTTAAAACGCCGACACTATTCACATGTGCACTTTAAAACGCACACGCTTGACTTAAAAATCACATGTTCATGTTAAAATACTGATCTTTTAATACAATCGTCCAGTCTTTTAACATAAAACGCCTAAGTACTATTCTTAACTTAAAAATTAAATTTCACGTGTTTAACTTAAAAATCTCACGTGCCTTGCTAAAACACCGATCATTTATGCTTAAAGTTACGGTTCTTCAGTTAAAACGTCGATACTATTCACACGTGCACTTTAAAACGCACATGCCTGACTTAAAAAATCACGTGTTCATGTTAAAATATCGGTCTTTTAATACAATCATCTGGTCTTTTAACACAAAACATCGAATCTTTCATTACGTGTGAACTTAAACTTTCAAGTGATGAAAGATTGTAGGATATAACTTATGAACTTAAATTTAAACACCAGTCTTTCAAGTTCCTGTCACATATGCTTGCAAGATTGTAGAATATAACTTAATTAATGTTTAATCATAATTTGATGGTAATTTAAAAGTCGTAATTATATTTGCTAATTATTTATTTAGTTATTAATTGAACATAACTGGAAGTATTGAACTTAATGCTAAATTATTTAACACAGTAGGTAATCAAAATATTTTTTAATTCAAAATTAATTAATTAAAAATCAAATCCACCCTAATATTTTCATTAAGGATTTTACAAATTATAAGAATATTTCACAAATAAATTGAAGATAGATTTAATAATTAAATAAATTAATTAAAAATATAAAATACAAAAACACACAAATGTTTTATCACTTCATCAAAAATTTAAGTCATTGATTTAAATAATTTATTAATCACTTACTCTAACATATTAAAATAATAAATTAATGCATATGTTAATTAAGCACTTAAAAAACCTTAATCATCGTATTTGTAATCAATAAATGATTAATTAAAATTCAT